>JAHWFP010149518.1:0-26063 GCA_023313725.1 Lithobius niger
CTTACCATAGGATGTAAACTGTATGCAGGGTTTTGATGACAGATCCCAACACAACAAAGAAACTAAGAAAGCTAAACATAGGTCGAGAAAGTCTTCCTTTCCAAATTATAAATCTGGACAGTTTAAAGCCTTGGTGTCTAGCTTGCATTCCTTGCATGTGTTGTGGCCCCTAAATGATTGCACTAACCTAGTCCTTCACAAGCTAGCGGCAAGCTGGCAACAGCATAACTGGCCTTCTGGGCAAGAATGGCTTTGCCACTGGCGACGTTCACTACGTTTACATGACGAATTCGAAGATCTTCAGAGGGAGGGCGCTCTTGTCGCTTCCGTGGGTCTTGTAAATAACCCGTTCATAGCACTTTCCTTCATCTGGCGATACAAAACTGGAGTCGCTTTACGGAAGTGGTTTGGGAGTCGGACGTGCATCGTCTTTATTCATGTAAACTCTCGCAATCGCATTGAGATGTTTCGTCACGCCTAGTAAAGATGGCGGAACAGTTACGGTGGTCAGATAATTTGTGCTTGTGCCATTCAAACTTTAGGTAGATAAGCTGAAAATAAGTATACGACTAGGAAGACCACTAAGACTTGATTACGTTTGGTTACTTGGATCTAAGCGGACCCAGTTTACAAGCAAGGGCAGAGCAGCGTGGGACGAGTCTACTGTTCGCCAAAGGGAGGGCAGGAAGGAAGATTTTTCTGAGCATACTGGCATGATTCACATTTCTTAGCGGAATGGCCCTAATTGTGGTGTTGCTTCTTGTAAACAGGTGACGTGTTGGATGCGGTTTTTAAAGTTCATTGCTAATATGAGCTTTCTTGTAGCTATGTAAATGTAGTGAATATCAAGGTACTTGCAAGGTGCATGCAAAACTAACAAGTTCTGCAACTTGGAAACAAGGTTTTTTCAGACTTCTGGGAATATGAACTTTTTTGTTGTTGTTTTGATGGCTGTAATCGTGGTTGAAATGGAGATGGTGTACAAATGGTATGCAACAACAAACGTCAGTTCCCACCAAAAATATGTGCACCACTTCTCTTTTTTAGCCCTGAGATTTTGTCATGTGAACCTTTGTAAAATACACATAGTGAAAACCATGTATCTCTGGCACATGTAGTTTTCATGAGATTTAATTGTTTTCTTCACATGTCCTGTCTGGTGTCCCCATCCAGTTGGTGCGCGACAACGCTGACTTGCGTTGTGAGCTCCCGAAGCTGGAGAAGAGACTGAGGGCGACCATGGAACGTGTCAAGGCCTTGGAGACAGCTCTGAAAGACGCCAAGGAAGGAGCCATGCGTGATAGGAAGAGGTAAGCAGCCGTGTACTGGTGCTAATAGTTTCTGTGAAGGTAACTAAATTAAACGTTCAGTTAAGAAAAAATGATAAGAAATCCTACGATAGTGACAAAGCGGCAAACAAACAACCTTTACGTAAACCAGTCCCTATTTTTGTAAGAGATAAACTAAAAATAACTAGAATCGCCTAAAATCATTGCACGGCATTTGGGAGTTAAATTTACGCTTGAACCAAAATGGGGTTCATTTCAAAAGTTTAAGGGTGAATTTTCAATTATATTACTATAGCACAACATAGAGTAGCACTTCACCTGTCACTATATGCTGCTAGGCATTTTTGGCTATCGTTTTTTTTTAAATTGTCAAAGGAGCACCAACATTTTGATTAATTTTTTTTCTGGGGGTGGGGGGGATGTCTGGCAGGTATAAACCTAAATACGGTGGGCACATATTTTCAACAGTATGTTGGCCAATATTTTTTAAAACATCATAAATTATTCAAGCTTTCATGCTGATATTTTACCCAATTTGCAGAGATCCGTATTCCTCCTTTTTCATTGCGTACATATTTTAAACTTGGTGCAACCTAAATGTAACAAACTGATTTTTTTTTATCCTCCAAAATCTTGAATTCAGGTTTTGTAGCTGTATAAATTTTTGATGCAGAATGCCAGTTGTTTTGGAGTTTGCAACACTCGTTGCAAAATAACGTTGCACACTGATTTTCATCGAGTTTTAGTCCATGCAAAGTTGTTTTTTTGCCGTTTATGAAATTACGATACTTACAAATCACAAGTTTGTATTTCTTGCTTAAATTATTTTTATTTTGTTTTCATTACAGGTATCAGTATGAAGTGGACAGGATAAAAGAAGCTGTGCGTCAGAAGAACATGGCTCGTCGAGGTCACATGGCACAAATCGGTGAGAATTCATCTTTTATTTTGGTTCTTGAGTGTCACAAACCGTGTTTTCCATCGGCCGTGTACAGGCATCAGCTCACCTTTTGCGACAGTTTGCACAAGAGTGCATTGACTACTGTAAATTCACCACTTTAGCATCCGAGACTTGGTTTTTGACTAAAGAAATGAAGATAGCTGATGTTCTGTAAAGAGTTCTCCGCAGAAATCCTACTTACTGTATTACCTAATGGGGGCGCCTCCCTTGTTCACAGTTTATTTGAACTCTCTAATTAGCATCTAATTAATCCATAATTTACATAAAAACTTGTGTTACTTCCGTGCCCCCAACGCTGCCCACTTTGCCCTTCCTCTTGACCGTTTCGTTTGTCGCAGCACAAACTGCCCATCAGTGTTTGCCGCGACAAACGAAACGGAGGGCAAAGTGGGCAGCATTGGGGGCACGGAAGTAACACAAGTGGTTCAAGCTAGCTCAGATTTGTTTGGATTTTTGACCAAAGTGGTTGAATTATCACGCCAAAGTGCAGTAAGAAGCAACCGCAGACAGTCCGGGTGGACTACTAGAGGGAAAAGCGGAAGTTACGTGGCTTAGATGCAAGAATGGGCAACGTAATTATAAATGGAAAAAAAAGCAAAGATGGCAACGCCATTATGCCTAACGTGAATCGCGGTTCCTGGAACTGGCTATTCCGTGGGGCAGTTTGGTAGAGTTAATGACTGCATGGCCGTGTTTATTGAGTTAAGTAATGCAGATAGCATTCAGAGTGGCACCGAAGGTGGACCGAGCTCATGAGAATGTAGAATGTGAGGAGAATTGGTACGAGCCGGTTGGAATGGAACCTGTGCTTTTCCTCCATTCTAACCAAGAATAGGCCCATATGTTGAAACGAGCGGCAGAGGGTCGTGTGGTGTGGGAGAGAGTGAGAATTGTGATGATAGGAATGAGAATGCGGTTACGTATCGTGGACAGCGTGAACCGTGGTTGATTTTGGTGTTCGTGCTATGGAAAAGGAGTTGTATGAAGCCCAGAATGTGAAGTGGTTAGGAAGTACAGCAGTTGCCATTAACTCTTCAAGGACTGTGTTTGCACTGAGGTCTCGTAACGAACTTGTCGAAAAAAATTCATAGCGTCTCACCCACTTGAAGAAGGGAATGAAACCTGTTATTTTTGTCCTTAAATCTGGCCTTCATATCACACTTTTAGTTTCACTGTAATTGGCTGGAAGTTTTCAATGTGACCTGTAGAAGAGCTGTAAACAATGATTATATAGCGGGCGCATTTGGGTGCACCCGTCCTTAATGAGTTAATGGTGTGAAGGAACCAGTTGGGTTCGAAGAGATAACATTATGTTCAGTGGCAGTTAAGCATAAAATTTCAGTTTAGGATGTAGAAAATGATTGTGTACTGGCGTGGTGGGATTGCTGTAAGGCTGTAATGTTGTTCGTTGGAAAAAATGAATCCATTTGCCATCCATCGTTGTGTCTTCGTCAGTTCTGGATAATTTGCTGTCAGTGCCGGATCGGTTCCGGATCTAGGTTCTGGATCCGGGCCGGTACCGGATACCGGGTAATGCACACACAAAAATGAAATAAAGTTGTTTATTTTTTCCCCCTTATAAGGTGCAGCTGGGTTGGGTGTTAATTTTTGCTTTGTTTCACATAATTTTCTTACACTAAACACCTAGAAGTCTTACACTATTATGAGTACCAGAATAGTATAATTGCATGTAGGCTACAGAACTGTTTTTGCAATGTTGCTAAATGTTGCAAATTTTTTTTGAAACAGTTAAACAAAGCACTCATTAGGTGAATCGAAAAAAAAAAATGTTCTAGTTGAAGGATTTCTCATTGATTAGTCTACTGCTTCATTTTGAAAAATGATTTACAAAGTTTTGCAATATTTGTGAAACCAGCAGTATGTGTCTATGCATTTATTTTAGATTAAAATTATTGAATTTTGGTTGCATTAAAAAAAATCAAAATCACAACAGATCTTTTACTTACAGCTTTTTTACATTGGTTTCGTTCTTTCTTTTTTGCTTCCGTTCCCTTTTAAATTGCTTTCGTTCCGTTTTGTATTGCGCACAGTATAACAAAGACCGAAAGCAAAAAAAGGAACAAAACCAACATAAAAAAGCTGCGTTTATTTTTTTTTCATTTTGTGAACACAACTGTCTCGACTCTTGCAAACGTGGAAGTCATCTTTGGTTTATCATGCTATTATTTCTTGCTAATTTTTGATGCCGTCATTAAACCGTCTTACTTTTTGAATTTACCCCTTGGCGTCCAAACTACGATTTATCCTCACTTCAAACCCGTTTCTAAAACTCCCGACGCACCATCGATTCAAAGTCCCGTTTGCAAAGAAAAACCGCCAATGCATACAATGGAAGTGTAATTCCGACTGAATTAGGTACTTTGGCGCGTGTATTTTGGATTTATTTAATTTAATATCATCTTTTAATTACCTCAATTGATGTTTTGTTGGCCATGTCGTCAAAATTGACGTGAAATTGCTTTTGTTTGCTAAAACTAGCGCTTGGTTCAAGCTGTCGTAACACAGCAACGCAACAAACGGCCACCATCTTGGTCGCGTTGGAAAGCTGGGATTCCCCGATTGGCACGTGATCACTCATCGCGGCGGGGGCCAGTCACAAGTGACGTCACGCGACGCGTGTTAAGGTCACAGCCATTGCAACTAGCAGGTGCGCGTCTCTAGGTGTACAGCAGGCTGGGAGTGGGAGCACGATTGCGGCCGCAAACGGATTGCTTTCAACGATAGTGAATATAAATTAGGATGTAAAACAACTTTAAACTACCCCTACGGTATTAAAACTTTAAAAAAGGATTTTTCAAAGCCGTAAACAACGCTGTAATGGAAGAATAACCAGAGGACGTTGTCATTTCAAGGTCTCCATGTACTGCAACGGAAGGTGAATATTTTCGTAAGCGAATTTACGTAGTCGAACTTCAACTTTTCTTTAGTTATGAAAACCTAATACGATTGTCCCAAGTATATTTTTGTGCAATAATTTACACTGTAATTATTACATCTGCAATTTTTTATACCCGTAGATCGCTTAGTTATTTTACTACGATTTATTTTACCGAGGCGTCAATGTTTTGGTTGTGTTGCAACAGGTATCCGGTTCAATATAATTGCAAGATCCAGATCTCGCCGGATACCGCATTATCCGGACTCGGTCGATCCCTAGTTGCATAGTGGATGAGCTGGAGCAAAAGGAATTTGTGCCTCTGCGCGAGCCTTGACTGCGAAACGGGCGTCCTTTGTTGGCGTCCTTCGTGTGTAATTGCTATTCTTGCAGGCATTACACTTTTCTGTCGTGGAACCTATTGATTATACGAGTACCTTGTAGGTACAGTTATCTCAATTGTTAGTGAATGCTACCCATGTTGAAGGTTCCATTGTTGTCGGCAATGTACAAGATAAGAGGGCAGGGAGATTACAGTTGCAGAGGACTTGCATCCCGGATTGTGGTCTTTCCACCCCTCCCCAACATTCACGGAACGGTTGATGAGCCAATGCCCGATTGGCGATTTGGTAAAGCAGGCACGACAGGAGGTTGCTGCAGTCGTTTGTGTGACATCACAACTGATTCGAGGTTGCAGGCAGTCCACAGTCATGATTCATTACGACAGGGCAACAGCTGGAAACATCAGTTAATAATGTTCTTTCTCTGGGTTTGAAAATCCCTTGGTTCTTTACCCATTCCAGATGAAAAGGATTTTTTAATTTGGAAGGTGGTAACAGCGTCCCTGTCAGGGCAAGAAGCGTTGGTGATTTGTGTTTTTCAAATTTGTTTTCTTGTGTTGGGGCAAGTTTAATTGGGTAGGCGAACCGGGCGGTAGGTATGGTGGTATCATTGTGGTTTTGTGTGGTCAGCCGAACTGGGGTTTGGGGAGAAGTTTTTTTTATTAATAAACTCACTTGGACGGATTGCTTGTCAGCTGTCAGCAGTAGCACGAGACTTCCCAGTGCAACGCATGTAGTTATGTGTGTAAGGGGAACCGTTGGCAGGATCGGTATATGGCCCACGGTGGGGAACCGACGTCGGTGTCGGAACAGATGTGTATAAATTCTTAGCAGGCTTGTTAGGGCCGGGGCATCCATATGGCAACGTTGTGGGTTACCTGGTAGCAATGTCGACATTTCGTGGTGGCCACTTGTGCATAATGTCGACATTTCGTGGTGGCCACTTGTGCATGTTAAGTGGTTGTCGGGGCCTGGTATCAGTGGCTGGAGCCCTACAGATGCGACATCTGCCCATGGTGTTGGATTTGCAATGATTGATGAAATTGATGGTAGTGAGACTGTTGGCAGTGTGTGCTGGTTTTTTGGATAAGAGTTGTGTTTTACGAGACTCGGAGGTGGTGTTCATTATCCGGGAACACAAAACAACAAGGAGTGGAGCTCCATTCCGGGTGCTCAGGTTGAGGCGGAAAGTGGATTGGGTCCTGGCCGTAGTCAGTTAGGTGACAGTTTGCAATTGTTGGACAGCACCGTTGCGTGGTCAGCAAGCTTTAACATCAGGGAATCGTGCGGAAAAGCTTTTACTGTCTTATGGCCGCCCTCGTGAACCATTCGGTCGGCATTCTGTAGCCAGGTGGCCTTGTGTGCTGTGCTGCACGCATGGGGTAGTGACACCACCATTAAAATGTGTGCCTTCGGTACGGGTGGCAGCGACTTCGACTGTGGCCAGATGCAGTTCCTCTGCTTCTCAGATACTGGGCATGGAAAATTGGTCGTCTCCTTCAGGTTTCGCCACCCACTATCACCGTGTGTTGTTTCTGATTCAGGCATGGTCGCTTCTACGGAACTGATATCTTGATCAGGCGACCGAGGCTGGCAGCGCAACAGTGTTTAAGTCATTTGAGTCATTAAGTCAGCATTTGGTAACACAGTGAGGAGGATTTTTGCAAAGGAAAAATGAAGATTCTACCAGTGATCTGTTCTCTCAAGAGAAATCCGAGTAGGACACTGTTAATTTTAATGCTGTACTTCTTTTAATTAAGGTGTGTTTGTTGGAATTTAGAAGTAAAATACGACGAGACATTTAACGTGCGAATGACTTCGTAACTTAATTGTTTATTACGGAGAACACTGATCTTTACGGCGTATTGCCTGGATTAGGCTGCATGGTGTTTACGTGGTGCGAAATTCAAATTTCACAAAAATTAGTGCCAAAGATTACTTTTACTTCATTTAAAAAGGGATCTTAAGGAGAAAATAACACACAGTACTTCGCAAATAGGCCTTTAAAACACTAAACATAGATGCCAACACAGTTTTTGGCATTTCACAACATAGAACCCGACAAAACCTTGTTACTAACTTTGTCGCCCACCTCTCTGGCGCTGGGGGTGTTTTCCAGCCACAAAAGACAGTGAGAGGAAGCGCGAGGTGGACATCAGTAGGAACACCGGAAGTGGCGCAAGTTTTTACATAAATTATGGACTAATTAGATGCTAATTAGTGAGTTCAAATGTGCCGCGGACGAGGGAGACAACCTATTTGGTAACACATTTTTGTCGGATTCTACTCTGGAGATCTTGAATTCTTCTGCGAGAACAAGTTTTCTGGGAGAATCTTCTTTTTTTACTGAACTTAAGTGTCCGTGTTTTCTAGGATCCAATGATTGCACTGCCGTGAAGGAAGGGCCATACCAATTATAATCTAGAAACAAACTCAGTCCTTTTTGTATTATTGAGTAAAATGCACTTTATTGGCAAACTGATAATTTATGTTTTTCTTGTCTTTTTTTTTTTTTTTTAGCAAAACCAATTCGTGCTGGTCAACATCACAGCACGAGCCAGATGGCAATCCGTGGTGGTGGGGGCATTATTATGCACCCACAGAAAATCATGAACGCCAGGGATGTTGTGTCCCCTGCCTCTGGTGACAGAGCGTAAGTATTTGTTAAAGCATCCATAAATATATATATATATTGGAAAATTTGCGTGTGGCTTGTTTTATGGTGTATTCTTAGCTGCGTCGTAATTTTGCTCCACCGAAAATCAACTTTACTAATTCGATTCTCAAAACTTTGCTGGTATTAACATGTAAAACTTTGAATTGTTTGTATTGTTTCAGCCGATCCTACTGTCCAAATCTGATTGGATCAGGATAATTTGCATTGTTTGCCGGATCAGATCCATATTCTAACTAAAAGAAATGAGTATGCAAGATTTGCAAATGCAATATGCAAATCTTGCAGACCTTAAGCAGTTAACAAAACCAATCAGTTAAAAAAAAAACAGGTGTAACACGATTCAGTACCAACACAGCTATCAAAGGTTAGGTATCAGTGTGATGTAATTAAAAAACTTCTCAAAAAATCTCTATACTTATTCCTTTTAAATCAAAAGTTTCAGCACTTTCTTTTACATAGACTGAATTTTCTTTCTATCCTCAAAACAGAGTAAAGTGATTAAGACCAGGTGCACATTTTTGCAACTTATTCTTTTTTTTTCTCTTTTTGCTGTTCATTTGAGAGCAGCACGGTTAAAAAGGTGGTGGAAAAAAAAAACCGATTCAAATGGAATATTGGAATATCCAAATTGGTTCCAAGTTAGCAAAGTTATTGAAACATCGGCAAAACAACAATATTTTGCCTTTCTGAATTTTATCCGGATTCTGAAGATTCGGCTGTAGATGCTGTTTAGATCTGGAATTGGTAAAAATGAAGGCTTAAAAAGCTCACCCAACTGGTAGAATTCAGATTTAGTTATATTTCGTTAGCATTGTCGTGTGGCTTCTTCAGAGGTAGCACACTTGAAAACTTGATGATCAATTGGTGTAGGATGAAAATGGCGTGGTTTATTGCATGTCGATCGAAAGTGTTTGACTGCGGGAAGTACGGGGATCCCAGAATGTACTTCGGTATTCCATTGTTTAGTGAAATACCGGTGTACATTGTGGGACACCCTGTAGATCTGATGGACAGGGAAGTAGATGTCAGATCTGGGGGAGTTTGCTGGTTTTATTTATGTGAATGCAGGTAGGTTCAAGAGCAAGGCTGGTTGAAAGGAATTTCGTTTTCGACAGTACTGTACAAATATAGTGTAGTACAATTTGGTAGCACCATTGCCGTAACCATGTATTTCTTTGGAGGGGGCAACACTCTAAACTGCACGTGTCTTTTGTACGGAAAAATCCCTTGCAACCCTTCTTACCCTTGAAGTTACTTTCAGCCAAATAAATAACGACCAGTCACCTGGAGCAGGGGCCTGCACCGATATTTCTTAACTTCCGGACCAGTTTCTGGCATATCCAAAAAGCTCAAAAGGGAGATATATATTAGACTGAATTAGGAACTGTTGGGTGAAAGGAACTGTAGGGTTAAACTGCTTTAGGGTTGAAGCGCCGTAGGTTTGAGATCAGAACAGGCTTAAGTTAGGGTTAGACAGAACCAGGCCTACTGCGAACCTAACCAAAAAGCTGAGGGACGTGAACACTGATGACGTTAAGTGGGACGGACCAGCTCGGTGGTTGACCCGAAGGATAACTGATTTAGCATGACCCAAGATTTCCTTAAATCGTAAAAGGTTGGCTCTGACAGCCACGACTTAAGAATGGTGGTGCTGTGCGACACAACAGGAAAAGCCATGAGAATGTTTATAAACGGAGTAGTGAAGATAACGAGACATTCTACACAAAAAGGAAATGACCATTGAAACACAAAGGCATTGGCCCCATAAACATAAGTGCACAAGATTTGCAACATACTCCCAAGTCTGCAAGAAGCTGAAAATGCTGACTTGCAAATCGTGGTATGCTAAAAAGTATAGTACTTAACATTTTGACGCTCTAACCATGCAAAAAAGTGTTTTCTTAGAACAGAATGTCTGCAACGCTACAAACACACTCCCAAAAGAACGCTTTCTTGCTAAGGAACGTAAAAAAGATGGATTCCCAAAGTCATGAACTGCATCCTGAGACAACTTTGGTTTTACCGCGTCGGAAAGCCCCACGTTGCCTATACATTATACAGGCTGGTAAATAGTAATGAAGCTGGGGTTGGTCTTACACAACAAACTATGGTACACCATGTTCTTTGGAGCTGAATCCGTGTCACTGGCACTAGGCTTATTTTTCCCCAACTTGCAAGAGTTGTTGATTGAGCTACAATCAGAGTAGCCTATTTTTTGTGGAAATTTTTGGTACTTGTGTATTACCAAAGTCTGATTTTGTCCTTATCTAGAGTAACTGAAACTAAAGTCAAAGTCCCCTTCATTTAATCGAGCCATTGTAAATCAAAGTCCCCTTCAAGTTTGTAGATTTTTGTTCTTTTGCAGACTGAAATTCCTAGCGAGATTGCTGCCATTTCGAGTGTAATTTCTACTGAATTTATGTATGTTGTCACTTGAGATTCCCTGAGGCTCTTTTTCACCTGATAGTCTGTGTCGAGTATCTGCTTTAAACCAGGTGCCGTTCAACCTTCTCTGTAACTTTTTTTCTCCCCAAATTTTCGGAGTCCATTATTTGAAGTTCGCTCCTGCGCCGCCTCCTTGCTGGGACTGCTGTCCGTGTTAAGCGGGTCCCCATCTCTCGAGGGTTGAGCAGAAGGGCGCACGACAGGCGCAATCTCCCGTCCGTAGGCTTCATGCTGTGTAATGTTGATGTCAGACATGAATGAACCAAGTTGTTCTCAAGAAAAATATGTTTGGACTGTCGGGGGGGGGCCCCCCCCACCCGGACATCGGATGGACTTAACTTCTGTTCTTTGCCGCATAACTCGAGCCCACCAAAACTCCATTTAACGAATGTTGCGTTGAAGCGCAAGATGGGTCAGAACAATGAGCTAACTCTGCCAAGGTAAATAGCCAACCATCACTTTTCCGGCATAAAGAACGAAACTAATAGTTTTCCCAACAATAAACTGTGACGTCCGTAGCATCAGCAGTATGTCAAAAACTAAATACAGTAACTTCATTAAACTTAATTAGTTAAACTATTAATAATTTTCATAAAACTTAGTATTCTTACAGACCATATTCTATTTTAAATCTATGAAACAACATTTTCAGTAAAAATAAAACCGTGTTTACTTTCCTTGATTTACCGTGGCTGTTATCGCCTCTGACAACCGTCTGCTTCCACGGTTTGTTAGGCTACTTTCGGCAAGTTTGTGATGGGTCTTTTCGGGAACAAAACTGTTTTCCATCAAAGCGGAAGTAGAATATATCATTCCTCGAACACTAAAATGACCAATGAGTGCATTTGTAGGGGTGCGCGAGCCTCGGATGTTTCGAGTTCGAGTCGAGTTTCCTATCTGCTCTAACTCGACTTGCTTTGTACCGACCAAACGCGAATCCGTTAAAAATGCAATAACTTCGCCAATTTTTGACTAAATTTTGACATTCAAATATACCAAATTCATCGTCTCGAACCATTTTATAGTAAAAACTGGAAAACTAGTTGTAGACATTGACTCGCACAGTCCATTAAGCAGTTTCTTAGTTGTTATTACACTAACAAATAAAGACCCTTGCAAAAAAATTATGTTAACTAAATACTCGAACTCGGCTCGATAATCGATTCTTCTGTTGCAAACTTGGCTCGACTTGACTCGAATTAAAATTAGTCGACTCGCACACCCCTATGCCTTTGGTGACAGTTTGTAGACTTTTGTCATTTTAGAAAGAGGAATCACGAATTTTAAGAAATCGCTGCAGTGCAACTAGGCAATATTATGGTAGTTGGAAGTTTTTTATTTTAAAGTGATTTTTAAAGGAGACGGTGTATTCTCGTTTCTAATACAACTATAGCGTAATTTAAGAATAGATAAATTTACTCAATTATTCGTTACATTCACAAGCTGATAACTCGCAAGCGCTTAGTATTTCTTCAGCTTCAGAATGCAACTCGTTATTGAGAAAATTTATCGATTAAAAACTGCACTCTCGTGATATTACTACCGAGAAAAATCTCTTGAAACAAGCTGAGTTCCAGGTTACCTAGGTCTGATCCCCACAAAACTCCAGAACTCTTGAAATATACCCATTCTCAATCTCAAATACCTAAGTCACTTCAGAACTTGCATGTAATCATCGAAAAACTAGTCTATATGTGTGACCAGAATTACTGTGCTTTATAATTTTTGGTGCGAGGTTGAAATCACGCTACAAAAATATATTTGAAAGCTGTCAAAAGTTTGTTTTATTTTTTATTTGTTTTTGCTCTGGTGTTACTGTGCTGCATGTGAATTTGGGCTGGGTGAACTAGTCTTAATAAATGTGTATTCATTCGTGCCTTAAGTGGCGGTATTTGCTGATAGAAATGAAATGTCTGCTCAGCCACAGTTTTACTATCAATTTTGAGTCTGCTACTAAATTTCTAACAGTAAAAATGCTTGAAATTCTATTTGTCTTAACGTAACTCCCAATTGCTTTTGCTATCTCATGCTTATTTTTCCTTTCTGCTGCTGCAATGGCTGTTCTTTTTTTCTTTGTCTCAGCATCCGCTCTCTTAACAACCTAAATGCTCCCAAGGAAAATTGATGGGCCATGGGCTGAGTCTTGTTTTGAGGTAGGATTGAATTTTAGGCATTAGGGGTTGCTAGGCAATCACTAATTTTCACTTTTAACGCAACATTCTTGGAAGTTTTATCTATTGTAACAGTTGTCAGAAATCATATCGTAACCAAAACTGATAAAAGGGGCCGCCAAGTTCCGAATGGTTCTGTCCTTCAAAGGAGTGATATCACACCAAATAATTCGCCAAGTTAATTGCACCGAATAATACCTTGGTCGTTAAATGAAAACTTAAACATGGCTACCGAAAGTAGCAATGTTCTAGTTTTCATTTAACCTATTATCGGTGCGATTAACTTGACGAAAGTTTTGGTGTGTTGATATCACTCCTTTGAAGGGCCGAATCATTTGGAACTTGACGTTGCTGTTTACCAGTTTTTAGTTTTTGATATGTATCACTTCTTTTTCTTTAATTGCGTATTAGACTCAACTCGTCTAGCCTGCAGATGAGTAATAATTTGCCACGTGACTGCCCGAGTGACCATTTTTTTCAATATTTTAATTTCGTATGAGAGGCCATATGAGAGGCATTCTCAACTTGGTGGCCTCTTGACCAATTTGTGGCTTTATTTTGACATTTTGTTTGTTTTTCGTGAATTGGACGTGGACACAATTTCTTTGGCAACGTTGTTTAGATTTGTGATGACACCCTGCCTCGTGTGTAAATACGCACTTCAGTATCAACCTTGTCATGGTCCAAACTGTGGCGGTCCAATGAGAGACAATGACGACAATACTAACAATGGTTATAACAATACTTTCGCTCCCTTCCATGCCATTCCCGTTAACACCCCCAGGCTGTGAACTAGAATAGGTATGCAGTTCGTATCATACTGTAGCCTTCGTCCAATTTCGTAGCGGGAAGTCTAACCGCTCTAGGTATCAGTGAATGATCACCCAATAGCATATGTCTAGATATGTTTCAGTGACGTTGTTTTCACATATGCATATGCGTGAAAGTCTTTGATTTGGGTGGAATCGAAGACAGTGTTGACTAGGGATACGACTAGGAATACCCTAGGCATTCACGGAAAAAAATTAAGGACTCAGCATTACAAATTTATTTACTATTTGCATGTTCACACCATGGGTGGGGATTTTAGAAATGACTTTTAGGAACAAATAAGCAACAAAGAACGAGTTTCAGAAAGAGATTTCAGATTTTATGTTTTATTTTACATGCATCGGTTATAGAAAAATGCAACCATAATTTACCACCTTTATGGACATATGCCTACCGAAAATTTGCAACTTACTGAGGAATATTTATGTTTTGAATTTGAGTGTCGGCACGATTTTTCTCATACTTCGGTTTGACGATAATCCGTAACAATAGGGTATACAAATATCCACATCTTCACAGCAAAGAGTATAGATAATTTTCTTATGGTTTTTGCAAACATGTTTCCAGCACTTGGTGCATGTTCGTCTTTGTTGCGGTAGGTCACGTTTCGCCTTCTTAGTTGTGGCTATGTTACTAATGCAAACATTGGCATCGGCCTTTCGTTGCTCGTCCTGCTGGAGCATTTGGTGGTACAGTTTGTTTGAGAGGTCTTTCCAGTAAATGGACGTAGCAATAACCACATCAGTGAAATTTGAATCCAGAAAACGGTTCTAACTTTCACTTTTCTAAAAAAATGTTCTACGAAATTTCATACTTAATTATAGAACAAATAACAGGATTTTCGGTTGGTGCATTTTTTACGCAACACTTCACTAGGTGTCGCGTGAAAAACATCCCACTTCAAATACGTGAATACATTTTCATATCGCTTTACGCAATGTTTTTACACGTCATTTGTGAGAAATGCATGGAAAGAAGGGGTTTGTGGCAAACAAAAATCATTTTTATATATGAGCCACCCATTATATATGGGGCCATCGCATGGTTAACGTAAAGCCGGGAGGCTTGCACAGCCACATCAACAAACACCATCATTTGTTCTTAATCAGTTGTTTAAGTTTCAAAACTTAACCCTATCTTTTCTGTAAAATTTTATTCAGTTAAGAACTTGGAATTAATGACGTTTAATCACTTGATCGTAAATGTGAATTTCGATTCAACACCCAATCGTAAATGTGAACTTTAAATTATTACCTGAATGCAGAAATGAGACAATGTCTATAAAAATAGAATCAACCTGTGGATTTTGGCTTGTTGCCTAAAAAAGTTTTGTTTTGAGTGGTGGTTACAGTGCTTAACAGGGGAAAAACTGCGAGCGATTCAGTTTGAATTTCGTGTTAGTTTAAATATAAAATTACCAAGGCATTCGCAACACAGCAATTTAGCTGCCCCTTGCAGTCGTGTCAACTGCCCAGCAAGTTACTCTTTGCTGCTTTCAGAAAGTATCTCCTGACATTCCAAAACACTTAATGTACGCTTTTCCCTATTGTCGATCTGATCCTAAAGAAAGAAAAATAGCGTTTGCAACATTTGATGTAAATTAAGAGGGCTGAGATAAGATTTGGAAGAGGATGAAAAAAAACTTCAAAAGTTTATGTGGACTGGTGTTGCCGACGTGTGGGAATTCAGACTTTAGTAACATAACATGGGAGTTTTATTATATTTATCTTAGCATGTTGTTATCCATGCCATCTTTACAAAACTGTTAGCTGTTTATTCCTCTTTTTCAGGTTTTAAAACAAGTTACTCACACGTACTGTATTTTATCTTTCATGTTCATTGCAATTTTTTTCTTTGCAGTTAAAGCGGATTGCGACTTCCAGATCGCCACTAACTTGTTCAGTTTGGGAGCAGTTTTTTTCATCTCATCAGCTTAGTCGAACACAGCAGTCACGTTGTAACGGCCGCCATTACTCCAGTTCCGTTCTTCTGAGGTGACATACTTCTTACGCAGTAGTGGGAGATTTAAATTGCTTTAGGATTGTGATGTTCCTCTCAAACCTTTTTAACACACAAACTTGCTCTGAAATTTGAGAGGCAATTCCAACGTTCCGCTTTTGTCGTATCCTTGTCTGCATGTCAAGTTGTGTCTTTTTTCGCAACCGAAGCAAGCCGGACGACCAGCGCTGCGCGTCTTGGGCATAGCAGTACAGCAGCGGTTTTGAATTTGTTGTCAGTTTTTTCTTTGTTGGCTTGTCCTGATTACTTCAACAGTCGTATGTGCATTCATGTGTGGTTCTAGTTTTATGTTTTAATCAGGAGTTCGTAAATGTTTTAAATCTGGTTAATTAAAATTCAAGCATGCGACTATTTTTTTTTTCACACTTTACTCCAGCGATAATATTAGTGACACTTCACTTTTGCTGGCCACAACCTGTTCATTTTATTACCTAAAAAAAGAAAAAAGAATTTTTTTATGTAAATATATTATTGTGTCCGTTCGTTTATGTTTGTGCTGTCATCAGCCTTCTTGCAATGCACTCCCTTCAAAGGTTAAACCGCCTTGTGCCTAAGTAAATAAATTCTGACAACAAGAGTACGAATACTGTTTTCTTTCTGACGACGATGTCATTATGAAATTGGTTGTACGACACTCGATACATCCTAGATTGCTGCGACAACTGATAATTTGTCTAAGTTTTGAAATTTACACACGGAAATTTACATTTGGAAATAACAAACTGAATGGCCAATAATTTTCTTTATACCAACACTGCCTTTTACAGCAGTATTTTGTTGGCATATTTACGAACGTGGAGAAGTTTCCAGTAAGCGCCAATTATGGCTTGGCCACCTTGCTGGGAAAATTAAAAAAAAGATTTAAACCTGAAAAAAAAAACCGGTAAACATAATTGCGTTTGAATTTTTGTGCTCTTCCACTGCTTACTTAAAATGTACTATCAGTTATCACCATTTGTAATTAAGAGCATAACACTGTTGTAAACAGAGTAGTTGCAATACAGAGTTTATTAAAATTCATCTAATCTTAGTGGTGTCATTGTGCTGCCGTCCAACTAGTTTGCTGTTTCACTTTGCTGGATGTACAACTGGTTCAACCCAAAGGGGTTTGTAACTACAACTTAATGGTTTTCTTCACTACATGGTGATGCGCTTAGTAACTGATTTTAATAGTTTTTGTAATTATGCTACGTCTGAAGGCAGTAGTTGGAATACTGCGGGAGCAAAATCAGCTTTGTTCCCTTGACCATATGTGTGTTCAGTAAGTTTGTCCTTGAAGACAACAGCAAGTAATATAAAATAAAAAAAAGTAAAATCAACTGCACAGTTCGTATGGCATACTAGTCAGTGTGTGTGTATTGTGGTCGTTGAATAGGGTGTATTTCTTTCTAACATTGCAGGCACATGTTGGTGGAAACAGTAATAGGCATAGTTTTGTTTATTTAACTTGCTTATGGATTTAAAGTTTAGCCTTTTACTACGTCGGTGTTGTGGTTATGGTAAGGAATTCGAGATTTTTTTAATGAATTGATATATTACGAGTATAGTTTTGTTTTTTTCTACTTTGCATTTGTAATTTATTATTAAATTTTTTGTTACTTTTTTTTTATTCGCTAGAGTAAAGGATTGTTCACTGAACACGCTTGTGTTAAATGGTTGGATGCACAATAAAATGTGACGGTGTTTGGTTTGGCGGGATTGGGTAGAACACTGTAATAATGGTAACCAACTGTATGCTGGATCATACATTGGTGTTTATTGCTGCGGGACCTTAGCCAATCAGGCTAAGTGATCTTGTCATGCAGTGTGGGAAAATACACGTCAGTTGAACATTTACTCATCTGTACTAGGTTAAATGTGCAGTGGTAGTGGTAATTTAAACTGACGAATTACTTGTTCTCTAGGAGAGCCAGCCAGAGCCTAATATGAAACACATCTAAAGACTTTGTAATGCTGTCACCTCAGAAGATGCCTAATAAATTTGTTTTATCACTGTCTGTTGATTTTTTTTTTGTTAATTCGGAATCGTCAATCGGGCATTTTTTTTTATGAAACATTTTTGTTAACTAATGAAGCTAAGCCATTTACATTTAATGTACATTTCAGTATGCTGTAGGATTTGACATACACATTGAAAGATCGGCATTCCATTTCGTTAGACTGGGTACATTTGACCGTAAATCTTGTATTAAACGCCCAGTTGAAGCTAGCGCCAACCCCCTAAAATGCTTTAATGTCAAAATCATGAAATAGTGGAGTAAACGCCACACCTTAAATTGGTTTTCTGCACCAAAATTGACTGAAAGTTACATGCTGTGAATAAAGATAGTACTGCTTGCTATGCTTACTGGCCCCTTCTCCCATCCTGGGGTAATAGTGGACTCTTCTCCTCTGGCTCCTAGCACCTGCACGAAGGCTTGGCCTCTCTCCGCTATGCCTCCTCCCTTCTTCACACAATTGAAAGGATGTAAAAATTAACCTCCCAGAGATCATTCAAAAAGCTTCACATTTTCTGTGATAGATATCCTGAAGGTTTAGACGTCCAGAATAGTGGAGCAAACGCCCACCCTCCTATTTTCGTCAAATTTACTGCATATGCCCATGGGCATTTATTACACTCTTTACGGTAGTACGTAAAGAATTATCGTAGGTTAGAATCTTCCATCATTTTTTAAAACACTTCCTAGGTTAGAATCTTGCATCACTTTTTTAAACCATTAATAAAGCTTGAGTTTTATAAAATTGTTTTGGGGAATTTCAAACATTTTAAAATTACTTTAATAGTAGGATTTTACTTTTTTTCAATCTATAACTGTTCATATTACCAAGAATTTTTAGGGCCAATGTTGAAAAATTATCGACTGATACCTGGTGGTCCGATATTTAGGAAAACGGAGTGAAAGTAAGTTATAGTCTTCATGGCATAAAAATAATTAATAAGATTTTGCAAATAAAACCTAAAATGTCCGTACACCTTCAAATTTTTAGTAAAATGTCGCCTTAAAATTTGCATAGTAAAATCGTGGATTGCTAGTGTTTTAACATAGGCTGTTTAAAACCGATGCTTGCGCCGCGATGTCTGATGAAGCCAAAAAGACAGATTTCTAATTTTCATTGCTACAGCTATTCTGTGTTGTGTTTTACTCAAACGACCATATAATTTGACTTGGGTTAAGTTTGCTGCTGTACCATACCTTTGTATTACCTAGAACGTAAGCTCACCAAATTCATGCTTTCCATTTTACCTCTTCAACTGAACGCAACATTTTTTATAGGGGTGCTTAACATCATTTTTATGTTAGCTTGTCTGTTTCTGGATTAATCATAAACTAAGTGTTCGACATGGAGGCAAGCTAGAACCAGCAGTCTCTGGGGATTTTTTTTTTTTAGTGAAAGTGTAAATATGAAACAAACATTAGGAATAAAAAAAGTGCATTGTGAAGGCTGATGTGTGATGGGATACTATTTATTTTGCTTCCTTATTGTAAGCTACAAACTTTAGTTTCTAGCAAATTTGAAGTGCGGGTTTTTTTCTTGTGTAATTTCATACTCCTTGAGCCAATCTGTGCACTAGGGCTGTAATTGTATGTTCTTGTATATTTTCCAACTTAAAAGCCAAGATAATGTACCCCATTAATACGGAAAAAACGGGCGTACATTGTCTTTTTTTTATAGAAAAGTTAGTTTTTTTTTTAAACCTTGAAGCAGCTGTGAGAGGATGAAAATAATGCTTGATCAAGTGCAAAGTTGATTAAGGTATTCAACAACTTCTGAATTCTTCAGATACAGAATTGGATAAAAAGTAAACAAAGTGTGGCAGATTGAAGAATTGTACGACCGGATTTCTTTAATGGAGTATTTTTGTGAACCTCTAGAAACACATGTACACAAAGGTAATATTGTTCACGTTGTCCTGACCAACCTTATTTCCTCAACGTTAGGCATTAAGAGTCGCTGATTGTCATTACTATTGCTTACACTGACTTACGGATTATCACACTCCATGTGGAACATTGTTGAACTCGTCGATCTAGTGTGGTCATCTGGGAATATTGCAAGGCTGTTTTGCGCAATAAAACAAGAAATACAGATAATTGTGCGATAACGTGGTTTTAGAGATGATTGTGCGTGATTACACGCTGCACTTCGACCGAATTGCACAGGTAACAAAGTATCGTGTTAAGGAATTGTGTAATTATATTCGTATTAGTAAACTATCTCACTGGACGTTCATGTACCAAGCTATTGGTGTGTAATACGCAAGCCGTTAGGTCCAGACAATGTCCTTATAAAATTAATAATATTGTTGAATTTATTACGTGGTAATTTATTAATGTTATAAATATACCTGTTCCCACATTCATTCGTAGTCTTTGTCTGATTTTACAGCTGTGCACAGATTGCTTTTACTTTTTCAAAGGCATTTACTCTTTGGTTGACATGGACAAAAAGTATGTGGCTACTAGCAAAAGTAGTATTGGTGCGTTTTTTCTTAACCAGCCTCTGAAATGTATTTAAACTGTAAGCAAAAATAGCCAAAATGTGCATCTAGTTCTCATTTTTTTGGGTAGCGAGTTAATTATGGGGAAGTATCAATCATCTCTGCCAGGGCTTATATTGCGCTTGTTGTGTAGCGTAGGTTAGTGAACAATCAATGCTGCAAAGCATAAATTTGATCCTAGCTTATAACGATGCAGTGTATTTGTACCACAATTAAAATCCTTGTCACTATCTTCACAAGTGTGGGTCATGTTATCTTAAGCCGTGAGTGTCGTCCTTTTTTTTTTAAATTCAGATTTGTATTGTTCATGGCAAAGGGGCATTAGCACGCATCGTTCTGGAAGGTGCGGTCATTTCCGTAACAAAACTGGTAGTCCTTACTCCTTACCAATGTTCCTTCGTATTGATGTTGAAAGTGAATTGCACGATATTGGCTGTTGCAAGTTTTTTAATTTTGTAAAACTATGACTGTTACATAAAGAACTATAAAAAGCTTCAATTTCAAGACAAAAGTGAGAAAATCAAGGCTGTACGCGAAGGTGGTTATCAAGAATAAACTGGTAATAATCTGAACTTGGTGGTATTGGCCGCGGGTACAAGCGTGCAAGAGGCAAGCGTTGAAAGGATCATATCGTGTGGTAGGAGGGTGTACTTGATCCTTGCTTACTTAACAAAAAAAAAGGTTGCTTTAGGCGGAATGATTATTAGCCGGAGAACTGTTATCGCTTTTAATAAGTGTAACCATACTGTCTCTGGGTCTGTCTGTGACGTATGTATATTGACATTTTATTAATACTATTATAATTATTGCTGACATTTAATTTTCCATTAAGGGGAAAGAAAAGCCGTTTTCATTAAAAACATAAAAATGGTCCTTATTCTTAACATTTGTTTTTACATTTTTGTTTTTATTTACAAAGTTAGTACGTTAAAATCACTTTTTTCCCCCCTGCAAATGTTAAATGGCAGATAACCAATTTATCCAAAACTGTCAATTTTTGCAGCGCTATCCACAAAGACATTAGAGTAGTGTATCGGGACCATTTTTGTGCGTTTTAATTGGTAAAAAACAAAGAAAATGGCGACAATTCCTCTTAATTTGGAGAAGTTTGTTCTCTGGACTCGTCACGAGTCTCGGTGTTACCTCTTGTGTTTTGGATAAGGTTTTTCGTAAATTATGACTTTGGCAGTCACGTATTTATTTTCCTATTGCCAACTTGTTCACATTTTTCATCATCTTAGTAGGGGATGTGTGCTTACGTATTCTACCACTGTTGGCCAATTGACATAATCTTATGCAATGGTATTCCGATGTTATCAAAGTTACTTGCCAAGAGTATAATGTTGTACATGCATTTTACACAAGATAGTGGTAAACATAGACACTAAAACACCACCAATTGATTGATGGACAGTCTTAGGCCACTGCAGTGGTAATTAGTCAAACCCTCTTCACACACCAGTTTTGTTTATACCATCCAGTCTTAACTCTGTAGTGTGAAAATGTAATGAAAAGTTGCAGCTTTTTGCTTATGTATTGTACGAATTATGAGGATAATAAATTAAAAATTCAGAAGAAGTAAAGAGGTTAAGTTGTTTCTCATTTTATACTTAAATTTACACACCTAAATTTACTGTGGTCTATTTATACGGTGTGCATTTCATTTTAATCTTCCGAGTATGTTCTGAACATTAAAATCCTGAAAGTAAAAACGGTATTCCAGGCTCGGAAAAGGGTCTTGAATATGCCCGATTTTTACCTCAGAATACTGTCCCCAATTAAAGTTATTGCCTGCATTGAGATGAAAATTCCTGACACAAAGTTAAAATCTGTGCGTACCCAATGCCAGCCGGATCCAGGCATGTCTAGTGCCATGCTTGCGCAGATCGGAGGCCATCTTTATTGTCAGGATGCCCGAACGCATAGACTTATTTTCGTGTCGGTCCTGTGTTTTTTGCACAATAAGTAGTGTTGTCACAGTTTGAAATTTAGTGATGTGTGAACTTCGTTTTGTGTTGTTTCAGAATTAGACTTGTGTTTGTCCGCTTTTTAAGGCTTCGCCTAAAGTTGAAGTTAAAATGAGCTAAACATCCATGGCTCTTGTTGGAGGTGCCATTCCTGAGCCCACATACTAGGCCTTGTGCAATGTGACTCCTTATTCATATGGAACAGTGGGCCATAATTTTGCGTAAACGTGACGCTTCAAGCTTGAGGATGAAGCAGATGCAAGGAAAGGGTGCCAGCTGCCTTTCTTGTGTTAACCACTTCTTAACAGTGAGCGACGGAAGGCCATAGGGAAAGCCAGCCAAAAAGGACACTGAAAAATGTGTCTCAATGCCAAGTAAAAATTCTTCTCCCGTGTCCAAAACACTTCTGAAGCCCTCCCCCATGATTTCTTTCGCTGTCATGCATGATGTTTCCTTGTCGGTGGGTCTCGACTTCGACCCTTTGTGAGCCGATGTCGACAGGTGAGATTGCACCAACGTAAACCCGCTGCATTTACCTAAACCCATGCCGTTGCTACCATTACTTCCTCGCCGGCCTACAGTGAAAACTGTTCCAGAGCCTCCTGTTACATTTTCAGGGCTCCGCTCAATGTTAATAGATCATTCCAGGTTTATCTTTGAAAGATGGAATTGAATACGGATGAACTGAAAAATGCCACGAGTTGGCCGACGTCCATCGGAACCTCGCCTGCATGCCTGGATTTGTCGCCCATCATCAAGAAACTACAGCTAGTGCCGACCTTTCCGGAGGATGCTGTGTTTTCTCACCTATGAAAGGAGCGATCTCTGCCTGGAAAAGACTTCGCCTGCGGATAATGATCAGTCCTTCTTGCTTACTTCCTCATCGAACTCCGATGGTCCTGTTTCTTCCGAGACAAAATACAAGAACTGTCGTAAAAAGTCTATAAAGTAAAAGAAGCTTTGCCAAAATAAAAAGATTTTTCTTCGTCCAAATGGGCTGAAGATCATTAGTTGACTCCCCTTCTCCTGGCCCATTCAGTGACAAGCGTTCCTTTGCTTCCTGCTAGGGAAGTCCTTTCGTTTGGCTCTTCTCTCCCCCTTAAGCCGAACTCCCAGCAGCGCCGGTGATGGCTAGTGCCACCGTATCTCACTCTCCTCCCGCCACTCAATGCAAGTTTCGTTCGAGGACCCATTGAAAGAAATTCTTCATGCCAGCTTTCAAGACCGACAGCAGTGTATGTATCCAGCTTCTCCTCGGATTCCATCCCTTTGTCGGTCCCTTTGCTAAAATGTAACCCTTTGATTGCTCAAGTACCTTCGCCTTCAAGGATCCCTTCCTCTGCAGGAGCCTCTTCTTTTCTCCCTTCGTTGCTGCAAATGGTAGTTTTCTCCGCAGCCCTTAGATTTGCGCCAATCTTCAAGTGCACCATCTCCGTTGGCTTTCTTCCCTGCTGTGGACGATGTTACCTGGCTCGTTCGTCAATCTCCGCCTGGACGATTCTCGCCACCTAGACACCGTTTGTTCCCTTCGCCGAGCCATCTGCCTTCGTTCCCTTCACCGAACCTGGTTCCTTCGTCAGCCTTGCTCCGTTTGCCCAGGCTGTGTTCTATGTCCTTCATTCCAGCAGCAGCACCCTTCGCCTGACAAGCTCCCTTCGCAGCCAATACTGTTTTGGGACTACTAGGGCCAAGCAAGCTTCTAAAGAATCCAAGGCACCATCCTAGGGTTAAAAGGATTCCTCCGCTTTGCATTACGAAATGTTTGTCACCTTTCCAAAACCTGAGGAGGAAGAATGCAACATTTCGATTACTTCTGACACTGAGGATAAGGGCTTTAACTTACATGGAAGTCATCAAGTCGCTGGTCTTTGACAATCTCGACTGATTTTTGGCTTTGTCCATGTTAAGCCACCTCGAGGTCTTCTAAAAACCGAGGACTCGGAACAGTCATTTGCTTCTCTGACCAAGCCTAGCCGGCCCCTGTGATGAAAGGCCTCCCCCAGTCTTCGCTTGCCATCCTTTCTCTGCTGAGACATGGCGATCCTTTTAGAGGAAAAAGTGACCCATCAGGACCTTTTGAACCTCCAGCTGAATGATCGGGCAGTTTCTTCAATGCAAGATGCAAAGCTGCACGCCCCGCACAGTTTGCCACGTCAGTGAAGTCAACTTTGTTCCAATTTAGGCTCCTTTGGATTTGACACTACTTTGAATCTACCCAAGCAACTTCCCATTTCTTATCGCAACTTCGAAACTTAGAAAAATATCCAACAAGAGCGGCATTGCATGCTTATCTACTACTCATCCTACTTTCACCAAGGAGGCAGCAATTAAGAAACTTGAAAATGCCTCTATACTTCTTAAGAAAGGTGCAGAATGTTCTATCAAGTCATTACTTGGCTAGGTAGAGGGGTGGTCAGCAGCATGCTACTAGTGGTCGACCTAAATCGATTTTTTTTCACTTTCGGCCGAAACCGGAACCAAAACCTAACCTGAATAATATTAGTACTAATAATTACACAAAAAGCAAGGATAAAATCATAAAATTATTATGATGGTTTTTCATAGACATAGTTTACACTGGGAGACAGAGCCCCAGTTTACTCGTTTTCCGGCCCAAGGCTGAGAAAATCCATGCACGTACTTCCACCCCACCCACAAAAAAAAAAGTTTCAGAACTTAACAAAAACTGTCAATACTGCAAAAAGACTTCAGGACTTTCCTTTGTTTTTTTTTTCTTTTTGGTCATTAGCTTTTTTAAAGTTTTAAAACCATTAATTCGTGTTAAAACCATTAACCAGAAAAGGACGTCATTCAAAAAGTAAAAGCTTTGCTTGAAAACATAAAAGAGAAATGAAAGCATAAATTCCCTGCAGTGCAATGAAGCCATTACAATTATGATACAATTCGGATTGAAAGAAAATTTGTAATTTATTTTTTATTGGCACGGCATGGCATGGCATGCCAGATCAAATGTATGTCAGCACTTGTAGGATACAGTCTAGTTAGTCTACGGAGAAATCTGCAACTGCCAGGAGGCAGCAGTGGTTTCGGCTTCACTGAAACTGCAGCGTAGGATTCAGCCGAACCGAAACCCGTTCGTGGGTTTCGGCCGAAACCCGGTCGACCCCTACATGCTACACCACCATGATGCGGTTCTTGCCACGGCAGCAGGACTTGCCAGACAAAAGTCCAGGAAGTCAGGATTATTCCATTCCGCGAGGTTAGTTCTACTTCACCAGTGAGGCAGCAATTAAGAAACTTGAAAATGCCTCTATACTTCTGAAGAAAAATGCAGAATGGTCTATTAAGTCATTAGTTGGCTGCCCCTTGGGCAGGGACAACGCTAAGGGGAGGGGGGAGAGGCAAGAGGGCCCACCCCCCCACCATCAGATCAAAATCAAACGTATAAACGAAGAAAATTTTTGTTACTTATCAAGAAAACTGCGTTAGTTTCTTTCACAGCGACAGGAAGACATCAATGGAGCCTAGTTGTTACTGTGAGAGTTGTAAAATCATCTTTTTTTTATCTGGATTTAAAAACATCCTCAAAAAATGGTGTAGAAAACAGCTAAGAACGTTCGGTATGAGAAAGAGAATTGAATTGCAAGTGTTGTTTTTACTTTTCTTTTTTTTTTGGGGGGGGGGACCGCAAAAGAACAACTTTCGGTTCGCCGCCTCCCCAGTAAAGTGATTCTAGCGTCGTCCCTGCCCTTGGGTTTAATGTTTAATAAGTAATTTGTATAGATGTATGACGTTTTTACATACATAAACCGTCTCTTGAATTTAACGTGCTGTCCAAGTCGAAATGCTAAAATTTAAACAAAAGTGGAAAGTTGGCCCGCTTTTTTTCAAATTCCAGTTTTCCATTGTTCTTCTTTTACTGATCATTGCACTGCTTTGAGCCATACAACACAAGGACTAAATTAACTATTGTTATGGATTTATTGCCATTTTTCTTATCAAAA
>JAHWFP010149521.1:0-13625 GCA_023313725.1 Lithobius niger
GAAATCAGTTGGCCGCCTGGATTTTTATTTTGACTATGCCACGTGTGCCAATCAGATACACTGGCGTATTTAAGGTATGGGCAGTTTACACCTACGTTGCAAATCTAAATAGACTCGGGGGGGGGGGGCAAGAGAGAGAGAGGATTCTTACTCTTTAAAAAAAATTACCTCATTTAAGGGGTTACTTAGTTTACACAAATCATGCACAAATTAGCCGTCATTTTAATCATAGCATGAAATAATTAAAAACGAAGTGTGTGGAACAAAGGCAGAAAATGGACCGATTGTATTATCATCATGGCAAGAATCCAACATTATGCGAAACATGGATCTCCTCAAAACAAAACATGTTTAAGATTTCAGCCAAGCTCTTCAGTCGTTTGACGTCGTAACAAAATCCGAGCTCTTTTCGCCAAGTTAATCCCACCGAGCAATAGTTCGAAGGTTAAATGAATAATTAGAAAATGACTTAGTGCGCACGTCCCACGGTTAAACTAAAGCTATACCAGCAAAAATTTAGTATTTGCAACGCATGGAAGAATCTATTTTCGTGAAATTAGTTCGAGCTAGCTAGTAATTACGCAAACATCAACATTATAGAGCAGTGACATTTGCCGCCATATTGGCACCAGTATGGGTTTTGGAGGGCATAACTACAAGGTGCACTTCATAAAAATGGAGGGGAAAACAATGGAAGAGCGGATTTCTTAGGCTTAAAATAACGTTGTTTTCTCCAACAACAAAAATCGCGCGTTTTAGGTCTTCAGTATGACGCCCTTCTGTTTCTCTATGCAGTGCCCCTTGCAGCTAACCCATTAAGGCTTCAGCATAGAGTTATATACAATAACACTACGTCGTGTCACTGCTTTATTCACACGTTTTTCAACAGGAAAACTTTAAGCTGTGTCACTTAATGTAGACGGGCAGCCAAAGTCTCTTGATCAAACGAAGTTTCATCCTTTTCTGTCACATTGTTATTTTTCCTCACCTTTATATGAGAAAATAGCCAAACAAAAGTCTAATGGTCGCAATACTCCATTATATTTGATCTGGATAGGGCGTACGGCAATGTTCGTTGAATCTTGGGGGGCGATACACTAGCGTGTGTCTTAATTTCACCGATGTAAGCGCTTTCCTCAGCAGCATTAATATTTGTAGAAAATGTAATTATCACGAGCGCATTGGGAAATATTTATTTTTTGAGGAGGTTAGTGGTGATTGGGGGGGTGGGAAAGGGGGAAAAGGGCCCCAACTTCCGAGAATGCCCCGACACAAATGCAATGTAAAAGTTCGGATCTGATCAGACATACACGCAGCCACTACGGACACAACAGAATAGCAATACAAGACGACTGCCATGTTTACGTGAAAACATGGTTTAGCACAAGCCAGACGAGATCAACCAAGCATAATTCAAATCCGGCTTGCAGACCAAACGCCTCGTTTTACTCGAATCTGTAATCTGTCAAAAATTGTGTCGGATTAATACGAATCGATTAGGCGCCGGAATCCCAGATGACAGTTTCCGAAGTTTCCTGTGGAACTATTTCCGGCGACAGCTGTACCGCGTAGTTCCGCTTGTCATTTGGGAGGTTTCCGCAGTTAACCGACGTCCCATAATATTCGAACCACTAGTAAGTCGCTTCGGTTCCTCTCATTAATACTGCGAGAATTGCAGTTTTGGCCGCGTATTTCACATCGATGTGTACCATTGTTTATTGCGCGGAATATTCGCAAACGTTTCGAGTCAAAGACCACGTAAATCTGACCATACAACGAAAGATAAATGGTAGGATGTGTACAGAGCAGTGACATTTCCGCCATATTGGCACCAGTATGGGTTTTGGAGGGCATAACTACAAGGTGCACTACATAAAAATGGAGGGAAAAACAACGGAAGAGCGGATTTCTTAGGCTTAAAATAACGTTTTCTCCAACAACAAAAATCGCGCGTTTTAGGTCTACGAAATCACTCTTCACAGCATCGGCTTCAGTATGACGCCCTTCTGTTTCTCTCTGCAGTGCCCCTTGCAGCTAACCCATTAAGGCTCCAGCATGGAGTTATACACAATAATACTACGTCGTGTCACTGCTCTATAGAACAGCGAAAATAACACCATATTGTATACGAGCTAGCAACTGGTGCACTAGATTAAAATAGCTGGAAAAAACAACGGCACTAACTTTTAATCATGCCTGTGCTGTGAGACCAGTTTCTTAGGCCTAAAAAAAAACGTTATTTTCGCCGATCTTTATACTGCGAGGTTGTAAATCTTAAAATAAAAGATTCCATTTCGTAAATATTTCAACAAATGCCAACAATCGAAAAAAAACCGCGCGTTTTAAGGCCTAAGAAATCCGCTGCAACAACAACGGGTTTCAGTAAGACGTCCTTTTCCCCCTCCATGTTTGTGGCAGTGCCCCTTGCAGCTAGCGCATTTACTGGCTCAGCATAAGAGTTATACCATAGCTTCCTGACTGGATGTAAAAGGCTTAACGCTCGGTTTCACGTTCCTCCGTTTATTATAAAATGCTTTTTTACTTAAGCAAATGCGTTTTTTCGTTGGCTAACAACGTAAACAGAGAGAGTTTATTTTTTAAAGCTCCGTTTTGTACAAATCCACTAGTCACGTGCTTCCTTGCAGCACTCTGATTGGCTGTTCGGGCTACTTTGGCGGAATTGGTGAATATGACGTCACACCACGGTCCCAATCAGTATATTTTCACAAAAACAATACTACCGGAACTCGGGAATGGGCCATCTTCTATAGTCGCTCCATCTTTGATTTTAATCTGTCCCCTTGCAGATATCTTCCCATACGCTAGCTCGTACTTATGTTGCAAATTGATGCAAAGTGTTTAAAAGCGCGTGCAATTTTCCCTAAATAACCCCCCCCCCCCCACCCTCAATTAAACCCTGGAACGATATTAAGAAAGAATTCAGTTCGCTACGAAATGTTGATGGCTATTATTAGCCGCGTCGTATATTTGTGTGATTAGGGCTGTATTTGAATAATTAGGCTGTAATTCGCATTAGCGAATGTTATTTATGAGATCTTGCAATATCTAGGACGGCAAACTAGGCCATCGGAAGTAATTTTCCCCTAGGGAACGGAGGGGATCCTAAGTGGAACCCCTGATGCTCTGTAGGATCGATTGCCTGTGCTAATAAGTCTCTCCACAGCATGTTAGGCGGACCAATCTCACCTAAACCCTGGGTACGGTATACTGGTAACGCCACTCTAAACTCTATCAATAGCAAACATTTGGATGTAACTAACACCTACTTTCAACGAGTTACCGTCAGAGGGTGCCGTCGTCAATGAAACCAAGTTTACGTTACTGAACGTCGTCACGGAAATCTAAACTATTTAGCGTCACGAAAAACAAAGGGATCACGATAAGAATACTGAATTATTCGTTTAAATCGTTTTGGGGAGTTTTTTTGCTCGTTTTGGATCATTTTGGCTTTTTTTTTTTAGATCGTAGTGGTTCGTTTGGGTCGTTTTGGTTCGTTTTTAGCTAGTTCGGTTTGGCTTGCTTTGGATCGTTTTGGATCGTTTGGGCTCGTTTTGAGTCGTATTGGCTAGTTTTGAGTCGTTCTTGGTTAATTTTGGATTGTTTCGGCTCGTTTTGCGTCGTTTTGGCTCGATCCATGTCTTACAAGACACTGGTCAGGTTAGTATATTAAATTAATTCTATCCTAGATCAGAACTTCAACTTTTTACTTCTAACTTTGGAGGGCTGTAACGAAAAACGGATGCATTTCCGGACCCATGTTTATAGGACTTTTTAGTCCTATTTTTCGTCATAGACTGCACCCTGAAAGTTGGCCAGGCCTTTTATGTACCCTGTATAGGATCACCAAAAATACTTTTTTCCCATAATACAATAAGACAATCCCACTGTATCCCGGCTATAACGCTCCTATAAATTTGGCTTGATTTTCCTATAAACTCCTATTTTTTAACAAAAATTTCCTGCATTTCCTAATTTTTGTCCATTGGAATTGGCTGGAAGCCCTGAATCAAGTACTTTCGCCTGGTACTGTCAGCGTGTTATGTCTTCTCGCTTATCCTCTCCTGGCACACCGAGATAAACTGCAGTTGATGAGTTGTACACTTAAGACTAGGCTTTAGGACTAGCCCGATAAATTCTCCATTGATATGGACTGTGCGTAGGGCTCAATTCGACCGTTAAAGCCGAGTGCAGTCAGGCCAGGCCGCTGAGTGGCCAATGATATATGGCGCCCCGAGCGTCGCCCTGGTGGCGGTAAAAAGCGTTTTTATAGCTTTGCCTCGTCTCTATTAGTATCTCCAGAGAGACTTGGTGCTCCGTGTTTTTTTTTTTTTTTTATTGGATAATCAATTAGCAGTGCCTGGATGTCGGGGAGAATTTAGGGTAGATTTACAGCTGTAGCGAGAACAATTTCATTTTCTCGTAAAAAAAAAAATGGGGAAGGGGAAAAAATGTCGGAAATGGTGAATTGGGATATATATATCTGTTTTCTTCTTATATGTGTTCATGTTATCAAAAATATAAGTCGGTTACGGTAGTTTCGGAAATACAGAGCTGAAGTAAGATCTGGAAACTGTCAATCTTGATTCAGTGACCATTTCGGCAACACGTCGGCCACAAAAACTCTGAGAAAACGGTCCCATTATTATTATTACTTTTAGCTACAATCAGGGCCGTAGCTAGCGGCCCCCGCGGTCCCCGGGGTGGCGGGGGGGGGGCTGAAGAGGATGTAATAAAGCTTACCTAACTTCAATTTTCTTTTAAAATATAAATTGATTTTTATGGTTTTCGTTTTAGTTTAACAGTTTTGAACTATATGTTGTGGGGTAACAACATATAGGGGAGGCGTGAAATTGCCATTTTTTCCGCCCCCCCCCCCCGAAAAAAAAAGAGGCGGGGGGGGGGCCGGGGGATCAATCAAGTGCACTGAGATGTAAATCATCGCTCGTATTGTTTTTCTTTGTATTTTAAATATTTTTGTAAACTTAAAACCTTAATTAAGTATTAACTGATTAACTAATATCATTGTTAATACACACGTACGCCCACACACACAAACATTAAACATTTCAAACACAAACTGCGTTCATTTTCTGACACAACCAATGAGTAAAAACAGTCCTGTTCCGTGGAATTGGAGTTCGTTACGTTCAAGTGAACATCCGTTTTTATTCGTCAACTTCCCAGCTGTGCATATGGGGATACGAGCTCTAATGCTTTGTTTCTGAACGGCAAAGCCTTTTTTTGTTCAGTTAATTTTGAAATGCTTTTGTAAACTTAAATTTTTTTAAGGAAAGGTGTTAGATCGTTTCCTGATTCCTGTTACCATTTTGTATGGAATAAATTATATCATATCGTATCGTATAAATAAAAATACTGAAAACTTTCTAGCTAAACAGGAAATTCGTTGAAATCGTAACCACCCTGATTACACTGTTCACAAAAATACGATGCAACACAATGTAGACAGCTAAATCCATTTCCTATGCACCAAAAATGTTTATGCTGCCCGCAATGGGTATCTCTTAACCAACCGGACGAACGCTGCTGCCCCCAGCCAACGGAGCGTCGCTTCCTAGCAATGCCAATCTGTATAACGAGTGGCTGAATTCGGGCGGTGTTTCTTCAAAACCTGTCTTTCGGTTTGTAAAGAAAATGCATAGCAAATATTAACACTCGCACGCTAGCTTGTCGCCCGCTAAGGTTCAGCAACAGCATTAACATCCGTCCTATCCAGATAAAACATATATGAGCGTGGCCACCACTAGACACGTGTGTCTTTGGCGGCTAAGTTAATTTGGCTGGCTTACAGGCATCTGACGCAAAACAATAATGCGACAGAAAAGGCTGAAATTCGGGACACTTTGGCCACCTGACAACATAAAAGTCATGATTGCGACAGAGCGTAATGTCTTCTTATTGAAAATAGATTTAGCCTAAGTAACGTTTGTGTTTCCTAGCTGAGAGGAGTACGGGCCTTGACTACTAGCTAATTTCACGAAAATAGAATCTTACAAGCGGTGCGAAAACTGAAAATTTGACAGTAAAGCTACAGTTTAACAGTGCAACGTGCGTATTCCTGGTTCGGAGGTTAGGGGAAGTGTCACCGCAAAATTACCTCGCCAACGTATCTTAATGTTATTCTCACATTTAGCAGCACCATGTTTTGATACAAAGCGCAGAAAAAAGAAAAACTGCTTCTTCGACGATGAGGCACGAAAGCAAGAAGTTAAAGTTAAAAATAAGTTTAAAGTAAATAAAATAAAAATAAGTTCAAAGTTAAAATATCAATAAATAAATACTGACACTGCAATGCGTATGACGTATTGCTGGTTTGAAAGAGCGCTTTTTGGGAGGGGAGGGGATGAAATATCAGTCAGTAGCAAGTGAAGAGCACGAAGTTAGCTGCTTGAGCGAAGCGAGACGACGCCAACGGAGCGAGCGATGTTGCAAGCTGCTAAATAATGAGAGTTCAGTGGAGCTCCCAACAGACTAAACCTGCTGATGGAAACCTGTTGATGGAAATCTGCTGATGGAAACCTGCTGATGGAAACGTGTAATCCTGCTGATGGAAACGCGTAAACCTGCTGATGTAAACCCGCAAACCTGCTGATGTAAACCTGCTGATGGAAACCCGCCGATGGAAACCCATAAACCTGCTGATGGAAACCTGTAAACCTGCTGATGGAAACCTGGAAACTTGCTGATTGAAACCCGTAAACCTGCTGATGGAATCCCGTAAACCTGCTGATGGAAACCCATAAACTTGCTGATGGAAACCTGCTGATGGAAACCCACTACTAAGCTGAAAAGCAAACTTGGGATCTTATCACTGGCTGTTAGGCATTACATCACGCAATCACGTGGTCATCGTGGCGGAGTGGTGAGAGAGCTCAGCTCAGCCTGGTTGCTGGAAGTTTGCGGATCTGGTCGAACCCCTGGTAAGGGGATTTTGGCAAAGTCCCCGCCAGAACTGCCTGCCAGGGTAACGTGATAGGCTGCCATGCTACTTCAGCGGCTGTGAACTATTCTGTTCAATTCTGGACAATTTTTTGGCCCCTACAAAGGTAGGAGGTTTCCCGGATTGAATCCCCGGGTAGCTCCTCCCTTTACCAGATATTTCTTCTTCTCAAAAAAATCTGGTAATGTTCAAAATTGAGCCAGTTCAGCCACACAAGCATTAAATTTCTTCGGCTGACTTAAGGCTCATAAAAAAAAAGTTTATAAGGGAAAAAATTTGAAAAAATTTAAATACTTGAAAATTGCGCGGTAAACAATTTCAAATTGTCATTTAACCTTCGATTCGAACTATTACTTTGGTGGGATTAACTTGGCGAAAGAGCTCGGCGTTTGACATCGCTTCAACCGGCCTAAAAGCTTGGCAGTAATCCTCAACAAGTTTTGTTTTGGGTAAATTGTTTACAAATAAAATTCAGAAAAGTTGAACCCCAGGATTATGGGGTTCGAGCGGGGGGTAGACCTTCATTTTGAAACCTCAGCATTCAAATTTCGCGGCGTTTGTGCCAAAACTTGCATTACCGAGATCACGTTTTCAACATTTCATATGCAAATTGAGACGGAAAAAAAAAGCAGCCTTCTTACAAGCGTACAAAACGACCAACTCAGTTGTTTTCAATCTTTCCTTCTCGCTATTATAGCGAACTTGGTTTGTATTCCAGCTTTAAATGGCAAAGATTTGGAAGGAATCCTTAACAAGCTTTGCTTGAACAGAATTTGAACGGCGATCACATTTAAAAGCGTGGCAGCGATGGTCTAATGGAAAAAGGACTTATCTGCGAATAAAACAGTGGTGTCCCACTTTCATCCATTCCCGCTCCATCCAATGCTGAAAAGCGTTCCAATCCATCCTCAGGGGGGAAACGGGAATTCTCTTCATCCCCTTTAACAAACGGCGGATTTGTCGATCCGCACACTGCAGTGGAAATTGATTTACGAGTGCTGAAGGTAACGTATTATCTGAAAGAAACCCCACTTGTAAACCTAAGTAGTCGATTCATTCGCTTTCCTCACTCCATTGGCGTCGATCCAGTGTCCGTTTGGGCCGCCCGGGACCCGGGGATCCCTGAGGAGGCCCCACTACAGGAGGACATTATTTAAGAAAAAAAAAACATTTTGTGGCAAATTTTAGGTGAATTTTTATGAAAATTGCATTTAAAGGTGCAATAAAACCTATTAAATACACGACGATTTATTAAAAATACGCTATCTTCCGGATCTCACCCCCCCCCCCCACCACAGAAGGCCCTTGTTAAAAATTATGAAAAAGTGGAAATGAATTCGTATGAAAATTGCAGGAAAACGTTCTAAATTCATCCGATTTCATAAACGTACGCTACCTTCCCTGGACCCCACTTGGGAAGCGTACGGCTCTCACTTGCCATGTCCCCCCTCCACTCGGGTGAGGGGCTTTGGGGCCCCTGCAGTACATTCCCGGGGAGGCCCTAACCCTCCCAATCAGACCCTGCGTCGATCGATGCTTCATGTAATTTCTTTGATGCTGTAAAGACACAACGTGTCTAGTGGTCACCAAGCTCGTATATACATATTATCTGGATGTTATCGTTTTATCTTGGCGGGCGACACACTAGCGTGTGTCTTAATTCCAAGAGCATCACAAAATCGATGTACTGATTATTTCGACGCAAACTAATTACAATTGTGCTCACAGTTCGTTCATCACTTTTCTCAGCACACCTTCATTTCATCTACATCGTTCAACACGTACGATGTGTTTGTTTGTTTGCATGTTTGTACGCCTACCTATCTGGAAGTAATTCCCCTACGAAGGTAACAGTAGCGCCGAATGAAAGTTGGATTATTTATTTATGGTACATTTTAATGAGAACGGTTTTACTACGTTTTCCAGTTTGCGTCAAAATACCTCATAAAATACGCATAAAATTCGAACAAAATTTAATATTCAGCTCCAAATTAACAGGCAACCGTTAAAAATTCATTGGTGTACACACTTCAACACAAATTATACCATCTTTGTGTGCTTTTGTTTCAATTTGAACAACACAAAATACACTCTCAAACAAACAAAAAATTAATAATAACGTCAGTCAGTTGTTTCATAATAACCCATGCGCTTACACACCTGGGGGGGGGGGGGTTGGACATTGGTAGCATACTAATGCTAGTATACCCATGTTAAGGCATCTGGCGTAATAAAAATATACAAAAAAAATATGATTTACAGGGTAGCGCAGCCAAGAAAACGTAATAAAAAGATGAATTTTTTATGGCAAATTTGAATGGGCCACCGTAAACAAAACGGCTCCTCGTAAACTTTATGGTCGAGTCAAAGCTCGTAAAAACGCGACGAACTCACGCCTCCGCACCGCATTAAATACGTTGGACGATGGTATAACCTCTCGCCGGAGAACGCACAACATTATTCTTGCGGCAACCAAACGACACCTTAATTAAACATTAACGGAAGTCAGAATTCAGAGGGAAATCGTACATTTCATTTCACTTTCATTTCACTTTTTCGCTAGGTGCGTTCAACCAAAAGTTAATGAGGCTTATGAAACTGGAGGAAAAATAAAACGCAAACACTAACCCAAGCCCGTGAGTTGTAGGCATAATTAGTTTGCTACTACTTAAGTGAACGAAGCTTGAGCCATAGCCGCTGCTAGGGGTGGCACGATAATCGATAATATCGCGATAAAAAATTCCGTCGATTATCAACCCCAACAATTTCTTTCATTCCGACAGGTGGAGTTAGTGACAAGCGCGCCAGCTTTCTTTCCTTCCCTCTTAAAGCCCATATTAAAACGAACGAATTCAAAATAGGGTTGTGAGCCATTTTAAAAGGTCAACAGAAACCTCAAATTTGACACAAACAGTTATTTTGATTTTTTTTTGTTTTTCCATACCTGTAGCCAGCACAGCTGTGGCTTTGTCTATGCCATGTAAGTCACCAAATTAAAACAAAACAACGTTGAAAGTAGACAATCAGCAGATTTTCTTGATTTTTAATAACCGGCATAAGCATGTGTGAGATTCTAAAAGGTAATCGAACCTCGAATTTTGTCAATACAGCATTCTAGTATTTTTTTCCATTTTTTTTTTCCATGTATGTTAAGAATCTGTTTCCGATGTGCGACACTCGATTTGAGGCTTGTGTGAAAGGAAAAAAAAACTTTGGAAAGTAGGGCTAGGCAAGAGTTTTGGTCACTTGATCAATGGCGTCAGTAGAAACTGAGTGGTTCTCACAAAAACTTGAAACGAACCTCGAAACTAGCAGTGAGAATTACGAGCACAATTTCGACAAATAGTACAAGAATTGGAGTAACAGGAACTGTCGTGTACTCCTTGATAACTAAATAAAAGAATTTACTGTGAATATTTGAAAAAAAATTCCATGCATTTACCGTGGTTCGAATACATTTCTCCACCAGGTAGAGGGTTTGTTGAGAGAAGCCCATGTATAATATAAGCTGCTCATGTCATATCGCACTTTTTCTGATTTACCGAATTATCGTTCAAACCCCGATGCTTAAATGGTCATATCTTGGAAACCGTCATAGATAGAAACAAGCGGTTTTGCGGCGTTGCTTGCGGAATTACAAGTGCTCTCCAACCAAGTGTGCAATGCTGTTGTCAGCCACTTTAAATGATTGGAGAGTTACTTTAATGAGAACAGTATTTAAGCATTAAGGAGCAGTAAACTGCTAAATTGTTTACGTGGTGAGGAAGTACTGGACAATGTCAAGTTTATTTTAAGTCTGGGTCAGCATTTTGTGAATATTTTGAAACTCGCGTCGGCGTTTTGTCAGAAAAGTGAAGCGCGATTGGGCGAAACTCGGGGATCGCACGAGGTGGTTCAAGTCCTTGAAATGGCTTGAGTTTGTTAAGATAAAATTCAAGGCCTTGAATTCCTTGAAAGTGTTAGCTGGGTCCTTGGAAAAAAGTCCTTGAATTATTTTTTTTCTCGTAGTTTTAAATAATGTTGTTTCTTTGAGTAAGGTAATGACAAACTTGCCATTTTGTTTGTTAAATTTTGTTTCCGTAAGTTAGAAATTTTACGATAATTAAAAATAACTTCTTTCAAATTAAGGATAAACGTATGGCTAAACTGGAAAATAAACCTTATCAAACTAAAAAAAAAAAAACATAGCCTTCAGAGCTCACAAGAAATAAATATGGGGGAAAAGTTGGAAAAATTTTACATACCACTCTTGGCAAATAAAATACCAAAAGAATTTTGGGAAATTAACAAAATTGTACAAATAAAAAAAAATTCTAAGCAGTCCCTTCTTGAAAACAACTATACTTAAAGAAACAATCGTATTTTCGGTTCAAATAATTTATTTTTCATCCAAAACTTATTGTAGTTTTGTAAGAATCCTGTTTTAATTTTTTTTTCTGTGTTTGGTTAAATGTTAATGCAAGAATAATTGTGTGTTATAAAAATGCCAACTACACACAACCTCTTTCTTTGCTTCGTAGTGGCCCTTGGAAATGTTCTGTAAAATAATAATAAAAAATAATAATAATAAAATAAAATAACTCATTGCATGTTTACCGTAAAATGTTGTTGAGGTTATCTTTTAAATTTTGTTGTTGCACGCATTTCCATCAGTTATTAAAACGGCTGTTAAAACGGCTATTAAAACTTCTCAGCTATTAAAACTAATCTGGGGGGGAGGGGAAGCCAAAGAAAATAAGGTGGAACTCCTTACCCTGCTTGGTGAAGTTCAAGCCAAGGCACATGACCTAATCTAAGGCACAACAACAATAATATGAAAAAAAACACTAAATAATTTTCTCCTTTTTTTTCCCATCAGGCTTTATCTGATGGGAGTTTTTTTTCCAGCACGCGCATGATTAAAGCATAAACGTTTTCGAGTTTGGGAAGGTGTTGGTGGTAAGTTTATTGACTAATAAAGATCCTTGACAAAAATTGTGTTGGTCCTAAATTTTAAGTCCTTGAAATGATTCGAAAAAAAAATCCTTGAAAGTTCTGAACATCTGTACTCTTGTGCGAACCCTGGAAACTGCTCTAATGACGTCACAATCAAAGAGGCCTCTTTGAACTCTGATGTGGAGTTTGAGGCCGCCCGCGAACTGAGCGACTTGGCCGTGCGGCCAGGTTGCTGCAGCCAATAAAATTTATTAGTGCCTGGTTTTACATAAACGGTAAGCATTCTCATTGGCTGCAGCGACCAGGCCACGCGGCCCAAGTCGCTCAGTGCCCGGGCGGCTTAAGACTGAAGACAATGTGGCTAAAGGCAAATTACAAAACAGCAGAAAATTCTCAGTATGTCTTTAAGGTGAACTCCTGTTTTGCCAAAATGAAGTTGAAAAAATGTTACGTACACGAAATTTAATACCTTATTTCTATGCAAACATTTAACAGAGACAAGCAGTGGTCGAATAAGACCAATTAATTTATTAGCATTTTGAAAACTGGGAATACAGACGGAAAAACGTATACTTTAAATGTTAAGAATGCTTGGTAGTCACTACGCCAATGCCAAGGTTCTCTTTTAAGAATAGTTAGTTATACACATGATAGTTACCCTTTCCCAAACAGGAATTCCCGTTTTGCAGAATCTCATTTCCCAAAATCATAATATTCTTCAAAAATTTAACATTGCGTGAGTTTAAGAGGCATGACTAAGTAATTTGTAATTAGTTGCGGTTTCTGATGTTATGTGTTTAGCCTCAGCGAGCGCAGCAGCGCGAACTAGGCGCGTAATTTGAAACAAATTATTCTGCAAAACGGGTGTTTGACCTTTATCTAACCATTTTTATGTTATAAATGCTCGTGTTTAAATGTTTCGTGTGCCTACAATTTCGTGAACGGTATTGGCCCCCCGATGCAAAAGCTGTTAATCTGCTTTCGTTGGGCGAAAAGGGATTTAGCGAAACGGGATTTAGCAGCACCAAGGTCTTGGGTTTAGGGTTTTAGCCAGGCCCACGTTGGGAGTCCCCATGTTGTCATGCTCTTAAAAACACGTCTTCCTTTTCTAGCACTGTTAACAGACGACAACATCGAAGTAGAAGGAGGTGCATTTGGACACAAGGAAAACCCACCACTCGCAATTTACTTCTTTTTCCGTTTTCTACGAGTTCGGTAACGACGCTACATTAAGATTTGAAACCCGTGCCGCCTTTTAACGGCCGCTTAAAACCGCGGCGAACGATAGCGGCGTTTTACACGCTTCCAACTTAGAGAAAACCTGAAACCACACCCCCCCCCCCCCCCCCCCGCGGGGCGGGGCCCCCACGAAAAAGAAATACGAAATTATTGCGAGGACTTGAAATGGGGCATTTTATAATTAACTTGTTTAATTGTCAGATTTAGTGAACCAAACAATTATGAAAATGAAGGCACAAACAAGGCGTTGTTAAACGTGTGTAAAGTTGGTTGCTTTAGGCGAATAATCATTTTTGACGAAACAAGTTAAATGCAGCAACCCGGATCATGTCTTAAGGCGCTTTTTTTTTTTTTAGCAACGACTCACCTATGTATTCTCGCAGCTAGAATTTATTGTGATGGCAAAAGTGTCGTTGCCACGGTAACGACTGTTACCTGGATTAGAGCTAAATCCGAGATCGTTTGAGTAAAT
>JAHWFP010149521.1:20447-31563 GCA_023313725.1 Lithobius niger
TAAACCGAATTAAAAAAAAAAACATTAAATCTCCCCCCTCCAAGGAAGCCCCTCCCAACCGACCTCCTGATCATAGCTTCTTTTACGCCGATTGAATGTTTTGTAGCAAAAGACGGCTTTAAAGTTAATCAACGTTCGGCTTTTAGGAATGTTGCATTTCGATTAGGTGGAAATCCAATCATTTTTTTTTTAATACCATGATTTTTAATTAAACTCTTGGTAAATAAGTTCTCGCGGAATGTTAACAAATTCACATTCCGATGGGGGTAGGAATGTGACCGGAAAATCGCAAATAAATTCCTCAGAAACAGGAGTTTCTTGCCGACAATCTCGTGTTCCATGCTGTAATCTCAATATTGCTGCCCCAAACGATCACGAGGAGTCTGCCCTGCATTGCTTTTGTGTACGAAATGAGGCCTACTTTAGGGAGGAGCTTTTAGCAGCGCCCGCTTCATCTGTATTTGGGACAAAGTTTTTATTTCTCACACATTTGCAAGGAAAGCTCTAAAACCTATTTACGTTTCTTTTGGATATACATGTCAGAGTGCCGAAATGGGGAAATTGAACCCTCGATCTTTTGGACCAAAGACCAAAGCTCTACCACTCAACCATACTGACACGGCTCACGTGGTCTGATATTGAAACCCAAAAGGCAACGAAAATAGACCGCGTCACTATGACTCGCTGTCTACTAAGATTGAAATTCTAAAACTCATGACTTTGTCAAATTATCATAACTGAAATTCCTACAAAAAAATATGACATTTTGAAAACAAGTTTAGTCGCCTCATCTTGTTAAGGACATTGACCATGTCCAGTCTGGTCTAAGAGCTATGCACGATGACTTAGTATTCTAGGCGCTGACTCCCTCTTATCTTCGTTGACTTAAGCGCAATTTGGCATTAACATACTCCCTTCTTCACGACCATTGTAACTTAAATTACGATCGTTTCTTTTCTATTCGAGTTGAATCCAAAACTACAGGTCACCCATTGACATTGGTTACCTATATTTCAGTAATTAGGCCTATACTTGCGTGAAGAGGCCTGCCGATATTTGAAAAATTACCTTTTTTTAACGCGATTGCAGGAAATCCTTTTTCTCAAATCGCCTGGTGGGCGTCTGGAATGCTCTTCCGGCCGAAGCGGTCTTGGCTCCCTCACTGGGTGTCTTTAAAGAAGAATAACTGAAGAATAAGATGACGTCGGCCAAATATGTCGGATGGACTTAGTGTGTATATTTTTTCCTTAAATTTTTAGACGGGGTACCAGTGATCTTTCAAGCCCTTCCTTGACCTGTTTGCTTTTGCCACAAATTTATTTAGTTTTTCACTTTCCCGTTCAAAGCTGCCACCACTACGTTTTTAGGAAAAGTCGGACGTTTGTGCGTGTTGAACCAATTTAGAGAAGAAGAACAAGGAGCAAACAATCCCAAAAATATCACCTTTACGAACTTCATGTAGAAAACTTCTCTCATTCAAGACATCCCTTTCAACATGTACAAGATAATAAAACAGTCAAGTTGATAACGATAACAACCTCCCCTGTGTATTATGCTCTCACGATTACGTCACGAAATTGGCATACGTTAAGGTTATCTCTAGTGCTTGGATCTGGGTCCGATCCCTTTTCCTCTATGACTTGAGGTCTTTCACCCTCCAGATCTTTCACCTTGAGGTCTCCTCACTCCAATTTGTCTTCAGCGCCTTGATTGATCAAAAGATGAAACGCTCACCGAAAACTGCCGTTAAAACGAAAGCCAATCAAATCCAATCCAGACAAACTGTTTTTGCCTCATACAAGAATCGACAGTCACAAAGTCACGTTATAAAAGTCACAAAGTCACTACCAAACAAAGGAGCATTGATTGTCACGAATCTGAATGTTGTCTGCAACAAACTACGTCGCGTCATTGGTCTATTCTTGAAGCAATGATGGGGTTGGGGTTGGTGATGTACGGTTATACACGGGTCGATGTGCTTCGTTGGTTGTGTTACGGCATGGTACATTGTATAGGCATAGTATATTGTATAGGGTAGTTTTGGGGCGCATGACATTTGGCCGCGGCCACAAATAAAAAATTCTAAATGGAAAATGGGTTGGCAAAGCAAAATGCGCGATTAAAGATGGCGGCCCATTTGATAAATACGGTTAAATCCGGATGAATTACATTAAACTGACGTGCAAGAGAAAAACAGTCCCCATATTTTACCGAACCTTGTTAATTCTAAAAAAAAACACAGCAATATTTGTGACGTATTTCACACAGACAAAAAAACGTCTTTCGACACATTCTCTTCAAACCACACGGCTTCTAATCGGCTTTGAAACCTTATAACTCCTCTCTCAGACTTGCCCTTAATATCTTAATAGCACGGCGGTGGCCGCGAGACATTATCACGTTAGAAATGAGGTTTCGCGGGAATGGAACGAGAAAACGAAAGTAATACCACTGTTCAATCTGTCATCGCCACGTGATTACTTCCCCCTTTACCCCCGCCCCACCCCCAACAGCTGCCTCTTTCGACACTGCTTAGAAACCGCCATCTGTTACCATGGTAACCGGCCAAAACCTCAATTTTTGATGAACTCCATTACAACGGGATAAATGGTGGAAGAGGTTTGGGTTCCGTAAAAAGGTTTTTTGATTGTGTTGACCGCCTGTCAGAACTAAGAAAGAAAAAAAACCGCCATTTTCTTTTTGACACGCGAAGCCGCGATAAAGGGTGGGCACGAAACGAAAGGGGGGGGGGGCGGCCCTGCTTGGAACTGCATATTACTAAACAAGGTTGTAAAAAAACAGGATTTTTTTGCTTAATGCACGGTTGTGGCGTCACGCTAACACATCCCAGTACTAAAAGTTGAGTCGTTATATACCGGTTAATCTGAAAACCCACACATCACCGTGCGCTAATGTTGATAACCCACACTTTTCTGGGGTCTACACAACCCCTAATCCACCATGACCAACTTTTCATATTGGAATACACAACACAAGTTCATTCAGTATACCCAATTGCAAAACCAGCGTCAACAGGAGCATTTGCGACCAGCGATATTTTTCACGGGACCAACGCGTCGCAAGCTAAGCCTAATCCGGAACCTTTTGTCCTAACGATACGAAAACTAGGCTACTGACACTTTGAAATACACCTAAAAACCTACGAGACTCAAGCGAATAAGTGCATTTTATACTCTCATCTTATGTAAACTATTAAAGTAGAAAAAAAAAATGTAGTTTTACCTTAAAACACAAACATCGGTAACGGAACGTCTCTCCCCTTCGCTCCGACTTCGTACACAGGAAGCTTCTAACCCGGAAGCTTCCGTTCAGGAATTTACATAAGTCGCTTGTAAAAATTCTTAAATTCATTACGATTAACAAATAAAGTTTACAAACAAAAATCTTAAAAAACTCAAATAAGTCGGTAAGTTAGCTTGACGTCACACCTTAGCCCTAAATACATATCCGTAAAGAAGACCCGGTAAACCTGAAATAATTAACAGTTTGCTCGAAATGGAACAGTCCAAATATCTCGCGCTCGTGAGATTTCGACACCCCTAAGCATTTGGACTGTCCGTTTCTCGCAAACGATCAATTATTTCAGGTTAACTGGGCCTTCTTCACGGATACCTATTTACGAAAATATCTAAAAACCTGATTTATTTTATTTAAATCAATGTTTTATTTGATTTACATCACTTTTTTCACTAAAACTTTAGCAAAATGTATTTAAAAGTACAGAGGTTCAATGAAGTTTTAAATAAATATCACACAATCCACTGTCAATTGTACAACGGAAAGAAGAAAAAAACAAACAGTCAAATAACGAAAATCATACACCGGAAATGACGTATAGTGTGCGCAGCGTATCTTGAGTCCTGGAAGTATTTTACGAGCGACTACGTCTTCCTGGAGGGGGCTGCTTTCATCGACGGCCGCCATTGTTTTTGTAACCATTTTGGATATCAACAAGGCACTCTGCTACCAAAAACGTACAATCGATTATCTGTGTTCGTTCTGCAGCGAACTCACGATAGGCCGCGCACACTCTAGTATAGTAAGCCACATTATTGCACTTACGTTTCGTCGGAGTGGCTGGCATGAACGGCATGGCCCTCGATAAAGGCGCTGCGTCAGTGATCTGGGGAAGAATTGGGTTGCCAGTTCGAATCCGGGTCGTGCCACTCCGACGAAACGTAAGTGCATAAAGGTGGATTACTGTACTACGTTATTTCTAGTGTATGATTTACGCTGTTTGGCTCGTTTTCCGTTTTCCTTCATACAATTTACAGTGATTTGGGTGTTCTATTTAACCCTTTCCCTTGAACCTATGTATTTGTGTTCCTTCTCCAAAATGGCCACAAGCATTCTCGGTCGAATGGAGTCCTGGTTACTGCTGTGACGTAATAACGGGAGTCATCTTTACAGGGCCGGATTAAAGGAGGGGGAGGGGGGTTTGGGTGCTGCAGCACCGGGCCACAGGCCGAAAAAGGGCCTCATGGGTGCCTCACGGCCAAGGAAAAAATACAATAAGATGCCATTTTAAATAAAATAAAATTTACTTTTACTGTTTTTACGAAAAAAAATAATGTTAAAAAAGAAGAATACTGTTTTTGGGACTGAGGAGGCGGAGAACAGGGCCACAATAAAACTTAAGCACCAGGCCTCTATACGAGGGTTAATCCAGCCCTGAATCTTTATGCCAGTGGACGAATGGACACAGCGATAAAGGCGATGTGTCAGTGATCTGGCGACGAACTGGGTTGCCCGTTCGAATCCGGGTCATGCCACTCCGTAAGTGCATAAAGGTGGCTTACGTTATTTCTAGTGTATGATTTTTGCTGTTTCGCTTCTTTTCCTCTTAAAAGTAGGCTACTGTTATAGGCAACTGTTATAGGGGCTCGTTTACGCAACGACAGTTTTCTCGCTCACTAGCTTTTACTTGATCAATACTAAATCTGATGGCTGCTTCTCGCCTTTACCGGAGTATGCGGCTTTCGAGTTGTCTATGCGTATTAGTAGCCATAACAACGACGCAGACGCAAATCCTCGTGCTCGTGACACGGCGTACGATGCTTGCAACATTTGAGCGTCGATTTATGACAGCAAGAAAAACAATTTTTACTGCAGTACAAGACGACGGACTGTTATTTGTATGCCGGCTATTCGATGGTTTGTCTTGGATTCGATAGCCACGAAATGGACGCCATGTTGGATTTTGAATTCTCGCTGCGAGAAGCTATTTATTCTACCGACGTTTAATCGTTGCTAGAAGCTGTACTTTGAGGGAGAATAGCAAATTTTGGCAATAGTGTGAAATGACAACAATCTTGTAGCAATGTTTAAAATTACTGTAGCACTTTGTTCTTTATCCGTGTTGTTATTTATAATACATACAATTTGTTATCTATTACCGCATTCATTTAGTAGCAACGGGAAACTAATCATAAATAAATAACGGTTGACTAGCAAACAGCATTCGGCGAGCGAGAATGACTTGTTGCGTAAACGCGCCCTAAAGCGAGTATAGAACAGATGCAACAGGCCACATCAGCGTTGCAGCTCGCATCTGTAGCAAGTCGTTTAGCTAGATTCGAGGGGTACTGGAGGTAAAAAAAAAACACACAATGGTGTCTTTAGTCAAGCCAATATTAAATGCGCCGTTTTTTGGAGCAACTGTAATTTTATGCAAGTGTAATCTTTTCTTCTCCGATTTACGACCTTAAAGGGCAATTACATCCATTTTGACACGTATGTTTTTCCTCAAAGGGTCAAAAACGGCTTTGGCGCACGCATGTTTTACTTTTGAGCCACTTAACAATAACTAAACACAAGAATTGCAGTATGAATGCAATAATTCAACAATACAACAATTTAATTATTGCATCATCAAAACACGTAATGGGAGCCGCCATTGTTTCGCGTGGAACAACCGAAAGTAATGGCTACAGATGGCGCTGCACTGTTTCGATTCGGAAGTTCCGACGGAAGTATGATGACGCCCGCTGAGATAGCTCTGTTGGCTGTGAGGAGCTCAAGCGTCTGACATCCTTAGCTGGCAAGTAATGTACTGTTCGCTTACCAGTTATTTACAAAAAAAAAAAGAGGGAGGGGGGTCGTAACATGGATTTGTCTTCAAATCTACTCCAGCCAAATAACTTCATTTGAAAATGAAGATTTTTTTCTAGTTCGCGAAATCGGAGCTGCATCTGGACAGAAGCCGAACGCATTTGCTGCAAGAACGTACCTGCACGAAAAAAAAATCTTCATGTTTTCCTCGCAAATTTCCTTTTTTTTTTTTTTTTACAAGCGGCGCCTTTGTCTGCATCCGTAAAAACACAATCAACTTGAATATTTTCTTGTCGTACAAAAAGAGAGCAGTTAAGAATTATAAATGAGATTTGGGATTAGAGAATTTACCTTAAGCATATTATTTTTTTTTAAATATAATTTCCACTCTCATAACGACAAGTTATAAATAATTCTAAAGGCGCAATCGCTGACGAGTTGAAGCGCTCTAAAAATTTAATACCAAGTTAATCGTTTTTTGGCTTGGCGATACCAGTCTTCTTAAAACCTGTCGTTGTTAATTCATAATTTTCTCGCAATCTCGCTTGTTTCGCTCGCACAAAGCGGCGCTGCTGGACTGTTCACTCAAACACGTTTAAAGGAGAGACGAACCCACGCAAAAGAATTGAGAAAAAACTAGGAATTCAAACTTTACAATGGCACAAAACCGGAGTCACGAAACCGTGAACAATTTGTACAAAGCACAGCAAATACAAGAATTAAAAAAAAAAGTATTTAAGAACTCGCGTCGTTTGGGCTCGTTTGGTAACCGATTTCGCTTCGCATTCGTGAAGCAGGCGTTAAATCGCGAGACATGGTACGATGGCCAAAATATCGTTGTCATGGTACGGTAACCATTCTAACTTAGTAGGGAACCCCTACGCGATGACACACTCCACCGTAATCGCGCCTTAAAGATCAAGGCTACCTATACGTAAAGGCTTAACGCTCGGTTTCACGTAGCATGCTAGACGCGTCGTCCAAGCGTTGCGCTGAACTGAAAGCACGAAGAACGAAAAACCCCAATCGTAGCATTGATTAGTGTATGCGAGATGCACAAAAACGTGATATCTTTTCATTATTAGATTTACCGGTGTTGCAGCGCTAAACGAACATTATTTCACGGTAATGGTGACTATTCTTGAAGTCTTCGGACGATTTACTGCTACGTTAAAGGATCGTTTAACACATTTTTAATGAGAATTGAAAACGCCGTAGCATACAATACACACGTACCTTGGTTGCTCTTCTCCTTGAAATTCATGAAATTAAACCTCCGGAGGCTTTGTTTTGTCGTCGAGTGAAAAAATAGTTACGTAGCATGAAGCCAATGTTGTTAAATTTTAATAATTTGGTGTCAATGCAGTGTTTTAAGTTTAAAATCCTCGTATCGCGTGTCACACGTACCTTTCACAGTTCAGTCCGCAGTTCATTTTTGGGGTGTAAGTGGCGCGACTGGTGGCAGAATCGGTGGCTAACTGGACGACGCGTCGAATTTCTAACGTTAAGCCTTTACGTCTAGGTAGTCTTGTAAAGATCAACGTTGCGGAATTGCGGTGACATCGTTGAATGGTCGTACAAGTTTAGGAACGTGCCCCATCCGTATAACTCAGTCCCGTTACAATTTCGAGTTGGTGTACTAGGTCTGGGGTGGCAAACTGCATAATTTTTGGGTATGCAGGTGCCTGCTCATTTAGCAGAGGGATTTTGTTTTCTTTGCAGTGTAAAATAGAAAGGGATTCCAGTGCTCGCAGATGACCTTTTCCAGAATGCAGAAGCACTTTCGTTCTTTCCCAGTCTATGAGCAGGCACCTGCATACCCAAAAATTATGCAGTTTGCCACCCCAGACTTAGTACACCAACTCGAAATCCACTGGAAACCATTCCTAACAACAACACCGGAAGAGGGAAACACCTCCATCAACAACCAATACTGATCTATAGGAGCCAAGTCCCACTGAGAAAAATGCCTATTCAAATTTGTTTTTTTTTCCGTTGACGTTTGTTGCTGCTGTTGTGAACAGACCTCTGGGCTTGGCCTGAAGTAGGTGGCAGAAAAGTGGCCACCGAAAATTCGCCTGTAATTGATTGTTAGAGACTTTTTGGCTTTGCGTATTCTTTTTGTGAGTATTTCCCCTAAAACCAAATTAAAACGGCAGTGATGTCGATCTATAAGATTTAGTTAATTTTTCTTTCACAACAACATTCTCGGCGCTGCCATTGTTCTTTTCGCCCTTTCTCTCCCGACCCCTCCTCTTGATTTCTCACAGTCTCCTCGCTGTTCTACGTCAACGCTCGAAGCAACAAAACGTGTCGTTAAAGCACGGGTAGGACACTAAGCCACGCGCCACAGCTGTTTGGCGTGACGCGTCGTATCTCGTGACTGGGCTAGTCCACTCAGAAGGCCAAAGATCTGCTGTTCTCGTTTGTCATTGGCTAACTCATGTTGACATCACGGAAAACAGCCCTGTCTCGTGGTATAGTCTTTTCCATACTGGAACAAGTCAGCATTGGTTTATCAAGCGAATAAAATAATTGTCGCGCCCACAGGCATTATGGCCATCCGCACAGGTACAGGATACCAGAAAAAAAAAAAAAAACGGCAAATGATGAGACCAACTTCGCACTTTCCTTCCCACTTCAATTTTTTTCTTTCGCTCTTCCAGGTGTTCAAGCACAAGCCACATCCTCTTTCAACCCATTCCAGTTGAAGGCAGTTTCAACAAAAAACGAATATCTAGCGTACAGTCTCCGCAAGTGTGTGGAAGCCCCACCTTAATATGATCGTTACATTCCAAAAGAATTGGGCACGTATTGATCAGGGTCCACAATAGTGTGGCGTTAACAATATTAAACAATAGGCGAAGCCGTTGTTTCATTCTTCTGTCCTGCAGGTGCATTAAACCAAGCTCCCTCTGTGTAGCGGTAGTGCACAACTCTTGCTAAGATCTCGTTTTATGAACCTAGTTGCATGCCTCATTCCTTTCTCCACTTGATCCACTAAAGAGATAGTGTACGAGTCCCCACCCAAAGAGCTGATTCGTACTCAAGGCTTGACCTAACAAGGGTATTAGGCCGCCAACGGGTAATTTTAGGACCATCCCGTACTACGCTGTAAACAAATCTCACCATCTTCTCCGCACCCTTAACAATATCATTCTGACACATGCAGATTCTATCGCCATTCTGAGGTCAGGTACCCAGCCTAAACACTTTAGGTTAGTGACTTTGAGCACCTCCCACCGAAAGTATAATCATACGGCACTGTACTATCCGCCTGTTACTTTGCGAATGACGCAACTTTAGTCTTGGCACAATTAATCTTTAAATTCCACTTCTGACACCAATTCCAAAAGATAATGATGTCTCTGCTAAGAGCCAAGCAGTCTTCTAAATATTTAATCCTAGCTGCTAAATTTCCATCGTCGGCAAAATAGAAGGGTGCATTTGAAAAATGATCCAGAACATCATGCATGGAGAAGAATGAAAAGCAGAAGACCATACACTGAACGCTGTGGTATGCCAGACGTTACCTTCTTTGAGTCAGATGTCAGTCCATCAGCTACTACAACTTGTTCCTACACCCAAGAATGGTGAACGTCCAGTGTAAGACTGCATCCGCAATACCATATGAAGCCATTTTGTGCAATAACAGTTGATGGTCACTGTATCAAATGCTTTTGAAAGGTCTAAAGAGCCCATAGTTCAACCAGGACTTCAGAAAGAAGCGTTCACCCGGACAGGGACCCGGTATGGAAAGGCCAGGGTTGAGTCCTGGATGTTCCGGGCTTTTCCCAACTGTATAATGGAAAGGTTTTAAGCCTATATGACGTTGCGACGCATGTATCACATGACCTAGCTAGTCCAATCAAATGGCAAACAGCCGCTGTTCTTCATCGATTGTTGACTCTTTATGATCTCACGGAGTAGAGTAGCCAACATCTTCCGACATTTTCTTAGCAAGTGAATTTCTAGCTACAGTTTTTACATAGAAGTTTTTCATTTTTTTTTTTTTGTCTACCATAATACAATTTTTCATTATTTCTGCTTTAAATTTCCGCTTTTTTGTAGAGTTTTCATCCCGTTTCAGGGAAAATAGTATGGCGTGGGGAAGAAAGAAGGTTTACTAGACAAATAATGAAACTATTAAAAATCCTTTGCGTCTTATCAAAACGCCAGAAAGGCCCAAATTTTCTTCCATCAAACCGTATTCCCGAAACAATTACGCAAGAATTTCGTAAATTCGGCCCCCTAGCTTCAGCAAGTCGCACCTGGACCAAAAAATACCCCCTCGAAAATCCATTATCTTGAAGCCGGCCCTAAGTTAAGTCCCCTTGGCCGCTAAGACGCCTAGGGCTCTGTAGGGATTTTATCGTAGACAGGAGAGCTCCATACCTTCGCATGGACGACCCGAGCGAAAGAAGGCTTAAGGCACTGTTGTTATTACTGCGCACGCCTTCATATAATCATACACCGCTCGCCGCAGACCAAAAGCGGAGGGAGAAAGTAGTGGAGGGCTATCACTGCCGGGATCGATTGCCAACTCCCGAGATGTTAATAGAACATGGTGACGTGGACTCACCGTTACAATAACAAAGGAAGCAAGGTTACGAAAGCACGGTATATGATGGATGGGGGTTGCGGCTGTGGGGGAAGCTTGATGAGAGATTAAAGCTTACGTTCTCTGTCAAGTCGAAATGACTTACGATTCGCAAATTCAGATAATGTGTTGCTGCAGTTTAGTTTGCAAGTAAAATCGGGGCGACACGTTAATTCAATGGTGGCAGCGTGGCCAGACATGGGTAAATCTCGATTTTGGTGGTTTTTGGTAAAAATTCGAACTAAGCATTCACAATTATGTCAAAAACTCGATCCTGAGATGCTAAACAACAATTCTTTATAAAACACTGCTGTGCGACAAACTTAAGCAACAATGTACGATGCACTGTTAAAGTTAGCTTGTCCGAGGAATTAACACTGGCGATAGCCAGTGTTAGTAAGGGTCGACCTAGGACCTCTGTGTTAAACTCTCAACTTTGAGAGC
>JAHWFP010149522.1:0-15177 GCA_023313725.1 Lithobius niger
AGGAAAAACGTCTTGGGTTCTGAAATTTATCGACAACTTACCTACTATGGTCGATGCCAAGATCGAGGAAATACACTGGCATTTTTCCAGTTATCAACCCTGGATGGAAAAGTATACGGATAAGATACAATTTCATAGAGGTCTACCTACTAACGTATCCGATTACGATCCTAATATCAACAAAATTCTTGTCGTAGATGATTTAATGTCGGCAGTGGCGACCTCTAGTAGCGATATTGCAGACTGGTTCACGCGGCACGGCCACCATTCGAAATTTTCTATATTTTACTTGACCCAGAACTTGTTTTCGCAGGGTAAAAACCAAAGGGATATCGCTCTTAATGCTCAGTACATGGTACTTTTAAGGAATTTAAGAGATAAACGTCAAATCATGACTTTTTCCACTCAGGTTTACCCTACTAAAACTAAGCAGTTTATGGCCGCGTATAACGACGCGATACAGAGACAGAAATTCGGGTACCTAGTGGTGGATTTACACCCTAAATCGAACGAGTTGACTAGACTACGAACATCTATATTTCCCGATGAAATGCCGACTTTAGTTTATTACGTGTAAGGCCATCGATGGAGAATGTACGAAAACATCGTGCTCTCTTAGAAGCTTTGTGTAAAATTAGTAAACATCAACGTAACAATCTACTGAAGCACGCTGACAAGTCTCAGATTAACTGTATATCAGAAATTGCGTTGAATTTACTACACAGTAGGGTCAAAGTATCACCAGCCACCCGATGCAAGCTACGAAAATATAAAAAAGCAAATCAGGTTGCTGGGAAACAAACGAGCGTCATTTAAGGATCGCAAGAAAGTTATAGTCCAGTCCGGTGGAGCAATTTTACCTTGGATACTTCCCGCAGCATTATCTATCCTCGGAGGTATATTCAAAGGTGGGAACTAAGAAGAAGAAAACATGAGTTCTTCTCTACAGAAAATGTACCTCATCCCCGAGGATGCGTACCACCAACAACAACAACGGTACAACGGCAACGAAGGTTCGACAACAGCCCCGCAACCCCACGGATTTTTATATCAACCCGAAGGTGCTATTTATTCGAAATTAGTTAATATTCAAAACCAAATCGAAAATATTTTAAACTCTGACGATATACCTTTGGATTTTAAAACGAAATTTATTGGTCAGTTGGAACAACAGAGAGACCAATACATCGATCAATTCAGGTTAAAATCTGCCGTCCCCGCTACTTCCACTCCAGTATCCACGACGGCAGCAGCAGCAGCAGCAGCACCGGTGCTAACAGTCACCACGCCTACACCTTCCTTAGGACCACCTACATTGTCGTTACAAGGAAGTCCGACCACCACCACCAAAAAGAAAACGACGAGATTGCCTACACGAACAATTTTACCGAGAGTAGCTAAACGCGGTGCTAGCAAGATGCCTAATATCGAATGGGAACGATTTGTCTGAGACGACGACGATGGATACCTACCTCACTAGGATCTATTACGACAGCCCTGGAGAAGCCAGCAGTTACGCGCCGGCTCCTAAATTACACCTTCGGGCGAAAAGGGACGGTAAAAAGTATACTCTAGCTCAAATTAAAGATTGGCTTTTAAAGCAAGACAGTTATACGATACATAGACCTACCAGATATAAATTTAAACGTAACAGGATTATAGTAGGTGGGTTAGGAAGTTACATGGACTGTGACCTAAGCGATATGGTGTCTTTAAGACCTTATAATAAACCCTATAGATTCATTTTAACGTGCATGGATGGGCTCAGTCGAAAAGTATGGGTAGAAATTTTAAAAACCAAGACTGGGTCCGAGATACTGCTAGCGTTTAAGAGGATGTTTAAACGTATGCCTCATCCACCGGCCCATCTCAGCTCGGACAAAGGGAACGAGTTCAGAGCGAAAGAAGTGCAGGATTATTTTAAGGAAATTGGGATTAAATTCTATACTACGGAAAATGACGATGTGAAAACTTCGAAAATTGAACGGTACCAGCGCGAACTTAAAGCGAGATTGCATAGGTACTTCACCTCTAAAGGTACTTACCACTACATCCCTGTCATACAGAAAATTGTCGATTCTTACAACAACACCAGGCACTCTACAACTGGTATGACGCCCAATGAAGTAACTTTACAGAATCATAGACAGTTGTGGCGGAAACTGTACGGCGATGACTTGAAACAACTCGGTCGTGCTATGGCTTCTTCTAAGATAAAAAAGGTTCCTTTACGAGTAGGGGACAAAGTACGAATATCTATTACTAAAGGAAAGTTTGATAAAGGTTATAGAGGCTTATGGTCTAGAGAAATCTTTTTTGTAACTCACGTGTTGGTACCTAAAGGACCCGGGGAAATCACGGTTAGGCTTAAGGATTATAACGACGAGGAAATCAAGGGTCGGTTTTATTTACCGGAGGTAACCAAAGTGATTAAAAAGGACGACGAGGACTACCACAGAGTAGACAAGGTCTTGAGATCCAAGGGTATCGGACGTAACAAACAGTATCTCGTGTCTTTCGAGGGGTACGACAGCGGTCATAATCGGTGGATCCCTGCTAAGGATTTGAAAAAGCTGTAAGCATGGACGCTGACAGTTTCTACGCCACTCTTCCCGCTAATGCTAGTTTAGATTTGTTTCCGGATAATTCCTTGAATGATTACACTACAAAACTGGCTCAGAGAATAAGTCTGCTCGGTGATGGGTGGGAAGTCGGACTGGCCGAGTTTCAGTACTCGAGGAACTGGGCTAACGTACCATCCGGTAGCGGAATAACTCTAAAATGTGGGACCCGTACTTACGTTAAATTTCCCAGGTACAATTATCAAGAATTCGATATACCCGAACCTACTAAATTCGAGATTCTTAATCGACACAAAGCGGTTGGTGGGGAAACCACACTGACCGTGGAACCCGAGCTGGATCTAGTTTTCAATAAGGATTTTGTGTTTTTCACGTACCAGATTGATAAGGTTTTAACCTTTTTAAATAAGACTATCGAAAATCAGTTGGGAATGCCTTCCATCACTTTCAGTTACGATCAAGTTGGTAGGCGCGTTGAAATTAAACATAAACTACCTCCAGATTCTAAGTTGTGCTTGTCCTACAGTCTAGCCAGGTTTTTAGGCTGGGACAGATCGGATAGGTTGTTGAGAGAGAGTTATTACGACGATGTAAAGGCCCATACTAGAGCTACTACCGAAAGTATTCTCCAACAATTCAACGATGGGACTTGGTGGGTATCTTACGTCACTTTTGTATCTACCATCAACGTTACTTTACCTCCCGGTTACTATCAAACGGGACACGAAATCGCGAAAACATTGAACCAGGCCATGCGAGAAAGAGTACGCGCCTTTAAATATCCTAGGTTCGAATATAGGGAAGTCGGAGATGTAATGACCATACGGTTCCCTTCCATCCTTTTATCGCCGGATAATGAAGCTACTCCTCTAGAAGTACTAAGCGTGAGTTTCAACAAGACTTTGTCGAGTAGAATAGGGTTTAAAGCTGACCATTTTTTTCATAGATCGGTTACATCGGAAACAAAGCTTAACTTGGTCGGAGGGTTCGATTCTCTTTATATTTACAGCGACATAGTGGCGGAGACTTTGGTCGGAGATGTTTTGGCTCCTTTGTTGCGAGTGGTTAGAATTGGAGAGGGGGATGTGACTAATGTAATATTTACTAAACCTTACTACAAACCTCTCGCGCGTCTTAATTTCGAGACCATTAGAGTCTATATAATGTCGGACATGGGGATAGCCATTCCATTTAACTCGGGAGAGGTTAGCCTGACGCTACACTTTAGGCGTCGTTCTTGAAAATGCGTTCCCCTTACCACGGAATCGATCCTCGCGTTTGCGTTCATCATTATTGTACTGGGCAAAGAGGTGGGGCTCCTTATTTTACGGGCGGGCGAATACAACGAGGTTCGGGGGGCTTTCGGTGATTTTATGAGTGGTCTATTTCGCTCGGCAGTCCCATTTCTTAAAAGGAGTTTATTCGGGGTGGGTAGATACGCTTTGAGAAGCGGAGGCAAATTGTTGGATGAGGTAGAAACGGGGCAATCGTTTAAGGAGGCTGCTAAGAACAGATGGCAGGCTGCGAAACAAGACGCTGTTTCAGCGGTAACGGGAGGTCAGGTGGGGACCGGTCGAAAGAGGAAGAAGAGGAAATGTTGCCAGTCCGGAAGTGGAAGAAAACGACCGCGTCGTCAACCCCTTAAACAACAACAACGCCGCCGCCACCGTCAACCTGTATTGCGACGCAGCCGTCAGCCGAGAAGGAAATCTGACATTTTTGACTAGATAGTACATATAGGTCGCTACCTTACTACAGGACCCTTCATTCTACACCGACATGTCATTGAAGCCGGATCGTGATTCGGTGCCCTGCACCAAGGAGGAACTGGAACTTTTTACTTCACCACCCGTACAAGTAACTGTTAACGATGACACTTTAGTCGAATATCATCCTCTGGCTACATTATCTGACAACGCCCCGATCGAATTCGTAGTGCCTGGAGCTGCCGACTGCCTTTTAGACTTGAGTCAATCTTTCTTACACGTACAATGTAAAGTAGTTAAAGGTGCATCGACGGATTTGGAGGACACCGATAAAGTAGGCCCCGTCAATTTACTTCTTCATTCTCTGTTTTCGCAATGCGATTGCACTTTAAACGGTAAACAAATATCAAATTCTGACAACGGGTACTCGTACCGTAGTTATTTGGAAACATTGCTGACCTATGGGAATGATCCTAGAATTAGTCACCTCACCAGTCAACTATGGCAAAAAGACGTTGCTGGATCCTTCGATGTTGCCGACCCTACCGGTGCCAACGACGGTCTGAAAAAACGTACCAATCGTATCAAAGCTAGTAATGTAATCGACCTCTATGGAAGACCACACTGTGACCTGTTTCAGCAGGACCGACTTCTGTTAACCAACGTGGACCTACGTCTCAAACTGACCAGAAGCAAGGATGCATTTTGTTTGATGAGCTCCGAAACTAGTCCGACTTACCGAGTCAACATCACTCGTGCAACATTGTTTGTACGCCGAGTCACTCCATCACCGGCTGTACTACTCGGGTTCACGCAGGCGTTGAAAGACGGTCCAGCAAAATATCCAGTACGCCGCGTGGAAATGAAGACGTTTACTATTCCTAAAGGCAGTCTGCAAGGAAACTTGGACAACGCGGTACTCGGAAACCTTCCTTCATTTTGTCTTCTCGGTCTCGTCTCCAACAGTGCCTACAATGGGGACTTTACAAAGAATCCTTACAACTTCGCCAACTACGCCGTGAATTATCTCGCTCTACAAGTCGATGGCAAGACCATTCCCGCCATTCCATATAAACCGGACTACACGAACGGTCTTTACGTTCGCAATTATTATTCCTTGTTTCAAGCCACCGACAAGTTGGTTTCGGATTCACCACCACCAATAACTTACATCGAGTACCCATCGGGCAACGCTCTATACGCCTTCGACCTGACTAGTGATAAGAGCCAGGGACAGTGCCACTATAATCTCATTAAGCAAGGCTCTCTTCGCATCGACGTCACGTTCAAGGAAGCTCTTAAAGAAACCATCAATTTGGTGCTCTACATGGTGCATCAAACCGTTTTGGAAATCGATCAAACTAGAAACGTGCTTTACGACCATTAGTAACAACGACATGCAAACCCATCAACTGAGAACTGCAGCCAGTTGTCACAAGAAAGTTGGACCCTTGTTCGGAGGAGTTTTTGCTTCGGACCAACTACCCAGAATAGCCGAACATTCTGCTTATATAGTCAATTTGGACCCTTCGTCTCAACCTGGAAGTCACTGGGTAGCCATCTTCTTCGATCGTCCTAAATCGAGCGTCGATTATTTCGACAGTTACGGTCTGAAACCGAGAAACATCAACATTCTTCGTTTCCTCAAAAGAAACTCTGTATTCAAACACTACAACCTCCACACCTACCAAGGACCGTGTAGTACGGTATGCGGCCAGTACTGTCTTTACTATCTATATCACAAGACGAATGGACTACCGATGACCCGCATACAACAGGCTTTTCATCCAATGACCAAAGATTTTAACGACCGGCGAGTCGTGCGATTCACGAAGAGACATTTTAAATTGAAGACACCCAAGCCATACATTGACCAAGAGTGTGTGCAGAGCTGTAAGGCTCTTTTATGACTGACCGACTATTGGGAAGTGATGAATTGTGTACATGTCCCTGCATGCTCCTTATATTACTCGTTCGAGTCTTAAACTCTTTAAGAGCATTCGGCTCTTCTTAGTCCTCGCATGACTTACTTTTTATGTTTTTGCACGCTCTTAAGCTTTTACATGTATAGGAGTCTCACTGAGAGCTCTTGATTTGTAAATTCGTAGAAATAAACCCTAGATGCATGTCCCATCGTATTTGTCTTTTTTATTTGTATCCTTCTCGAAGCTCACATTTTTACCTTTCGGCCATTTCACATTTATTAACTGATACATTCCCTACTTTCCATAGGATAAAAGCCTCTATTTCGTTCGAAATAGGGTTGCACTATTTGGACTTAACTTTTTTTTTTAGCGCCATAAAAACCTGCGCGCTATAGTCAAAAACAACCCTCGATCGACTAACGATTCGAGGGTCAAAATTTGGGCAACGACTACAATGCGTAACTCTTACATACGTTTACATGTTGTAGTTGACCATGGGCCTCCTCGTGGGAGTTGCCTGGGTATCCCACTTGGCCAGTGACATGCTCGTAACGACGGTCTGTAGTACGAGGATGGAAGAAAGATTTTCTTCTCCTTTAACTACTGGTTGTCCTTGTATGCCGCTGACTGAGAGGAATAGCGAGACCATGGTCGTGAACTTGGCCGTTTCATTTTATCGCTCTACTTCTTCTTCTTTTTCTACATGTCCCCCCTCCTACTAGTGCTCGCTTCTTCCGTAGTAACCCATCATCAACACCGGGGCAACTCCTGTAATACATTTCGAGTCGTAACTGAAACGTGATAGACTGTCTGTAGTGACCGAACACTCTCTCGCTCTATTTACTCGCCCACCTAACCTAACCTACTATAGGTTACTACACAAGGTGGTGTAACAGACTCTTTGTCCTGCCTAGCCTGTCTAACCTACCGTTTTTACACGCCCGCATGTTCGAATATGTGACCGTCATGTAACACTGTAACCTGCCATCGGGTGTGTAACCCGTTCGATCCCTCCGAAAAGCTTTTGCCCTGTTCCCGACGCTAGGCGACTGTTACGGTTATGATAAATATGTTACAGGACGGTTACATACACTACTTACACTTCATTAATAAAATTAAAAAACAGCAGTGTTAAAAATATGTCAGTTTTCATAACATAACACTTAAAAATAACAATAAAAATCATTATATACATTATAACATTAAAAAAAAACATTAAAAAAATCATGCAAATATACAATTATTGTTTGAGTATGTAATTTATTATCCTGTATTTTATGTTATTTTGTTTCAGATTTCTTAGTTCTTCTGGCAGCTCGTTAAACATGTATGGTATTAAAAAATTTAATCCTCTTTTGCCATATGAATTTCTACAATTTGGCATTTTTAACCAATAGGGGTTTTTTCTTGTATCCCTTTCTATTGTGTTTTTCCATTCTTTCTTATAATAGTTTTGTTATCATTGTGTAATCCAGTATATTTTTAACTGTCATGAGTTTGTTGTGTCTAAAATACGTCCATCCCTTTTTAGTTTTGGTCAAGTTTGAAAATACTTTTGCTCCCTTATTCCAGATTTTTTGAAGCCTTTCCACTAATCCTTCCGATGTGGTTGCGTATTGTACAAGCATATCTAATTTGTGATAGAATAGTTTATACACTTTTATTTACTTTTATTTTTTTTTAATAATAATAATAATAATAATAATTTATTCAGCATTCAGTATAACAATATACAAAATTTGTTTACAAGTAAACAAGCACGAAGCCTAGGAGGCTTGCATGTGCACTGAAGAAAGTTCTGGCAAATTATGCGATTTTAGTGGTCTATGTTACATCATGTTCACATGTATGTCATTGTATAGGACTACTAAAGAACAAACTTTGGTATACAAGCATTGTACTGTAAGTCAATATTCAATAATCTGATTTTTTTTAATCCATATTCTTTTTTTTATTTTTATGTTTGACTGAGTAATTTCACTTCTAACAGGAAAAGGCATTTCATTGAGTATGGTAGGTACTACAAAGTTTAAAGTTCTTCTTCCATAGGAGTTCTGGCAGGCAGGGCATTGTAGCCAATTCGATTTCATTCTGCTGGGCCGAATTGTATTACCCTTTTACGTTTTGTCGGAAACAAAGCTAGTTGTGATGCTAAACATATACACTTCTTTGAAATTAAAAAGTTCAAACTTTCTTAGGATCTCTTTGATAGAAGGTTTTCTTGTGGTACTGAAGAGAGCTTTAGCTTTGAAGTTTTTTTGTAGTCTGTTAAAATAGTTCACAGTGGTCGAGCCAAAAATTGTGCACGCGTATCGAGGCGAGATAAAATCCAAGATTCGTAGTTTTTCGTATTTTTTTGATTCTGTTATCAATGTGTAGGTAGAATTTCCAATTATCATCAATTTCCACGCCAAGGTAGCGGAAAAGTGTCAACTTGCGACAGTTTTGGGCAGGAACTGCAGTTTGTTTTGTTGGGGCAAGAACCATCGTGTGAGAAAATGTCACACTGCCTTCCAGTAGTGTGTAAAGGTGGTTTTATCGTTGTTGATGACTATATCGTTATTGATCAGGTAGCTATTAATATTATTGAAGTCGGTTTGGAGTCAACTAATCGTAGTATTTTGGCAATGTAGACAAGTCAACACGGTTAAGCAAACTCCTAAATACACTCACCAAAGTTGCGGAGACAACAGCCTCGGGGGAGGGCGTTCTATGGTGCAACCACCCTATAGGCAAAACTGTACTTAGGACGATTCTGGTTAAACCGAGATATACACAACTTGAAAGAGTGGCCCCGGGTAAAGTTTACCGTGCTCAAATAAAAAATTGTACGCAAATCAATAAAAAAAATTGTATACGAAGTGCAAACGAGTCCCTTACAATGGAGTAATCAATAGAAACAACTTTATGTTTACTGTGTTCGTATTCAGAAATACGTTAATCCTACAAATTTGCTGAGATGAAGTAATAGTTTAGAAGGAAAACGGCTTAGAACACAGTTAAAATACAAGTGCTGAGTTTGATTGAGCCTTGGAAACCAAAGGATATTTTTCAAAAAGATCTTCACCACCACTCACTTTTTATTTATATTGTTCAACACTGTAAATTGCTGACATCACATTTTCCCATGTGAAATTTTACCGAATGCAGTCGTGAAAGGCAACGATAGAAGTGCACAGAACCAAAGTAGCACAGATAGAGAGGGAAAAAAATCAAAATAGCTTCGAAGTCGATTCCGCAGCCGAGGGGTAAAGGGGAGCAATTTTCAGCAAGTGACTTTTTGGGTAGCCTAACCTCATCGCGAAGGCGAGTGGCGTTCGCTGTCCAGATTTTCCCTCGACTCCACACCCATCACTCAATGCCACGAGCCAACCCGCCTTGCAAAAGCCTTGAGCACAGACCACATCAAACCAGAGACCAAGGGGTTTTCGCCCACGCATCCCACTTAAGTGTCTGTCCTTCTCTTTCCCCCTTCCCCCAAACCCCCCCCCCCCCATTTCTCCCGCTGTAGTGGGGTTCTTCTCTCTGCAATCTGCATGGGCAGGAAAGAACACCACAGCCCACTCACTCACTCCAAGTCGCCTGCCCTACACCAAAAAGAGCCACTTCATTTCCATCTTGAGAGATCGGACAGGCGCATGCGTCGTTTCTCCCCATCCGATATTACGAAGCAGACTTTGAGAAAATCAAAAGACAGCAAGCAGCTGACGAAGCACAATTTTTGCATGAAAAACTATTACTGTTGAACATGACGAACAGAATTTAAATCTAGCGGACAAAATCACTACACGCTTTTGTTTCCCCTGTTGATACGCGTCATGCCAAAAAATACATACACAAATAAGGCCAAGAAAGTTAGGGTGTTAATACAGTTGCACAATTTAAGATGCTACTTTCATTTTTAAACAAAAGAATTAGTATGGTTTTTAAACAGGTTTGTAGAAAAAGTTTTGCAAATCACAAAACAGCCAGAAAATGTAAACTCAAGACTTCAATATTTCATTAAATCGTCCCGTATAGGCATTACACAACAAAAATGGTTCACGACCAACAACAAAAATACATAATCGACTACTATATATATTTTTACAAAACAGAATTACTTAGTAATATTAAATAAATAGAACTATTCAGTAGTATCACTGTTAACCTCAAAACAAAACAGTTTTTGTTTTTCGCCATAGAAAATTGATAGTCAAAACGGCTGCCACCAAGTTTGTCGTCCAAACTGTTATCTAACAAGCACCAAGGTGTCAGTTAAGGCTTTGGTGATCAATTAAGATTTGGTGATGCGATGAGAAACTAGGTAAGAGCCACATTGGCTCTATCACTACTTTCGTTGGCTAAAATTTTACCCGTACTTTGCCCGTACGTATTTTACCCGTACGTTGCTTTACCCGTACTTTGTGCTGATGAATGTGACCTAAATACAACAGAATGTCGTGCTGCCCAACCATAAATGATGGCTGACCACTGCGCAGGTACAGTGAGATGTCCTGAACAGGCTATTAAGTACGTTGGTTGGATGGAGACTGGTCAAGAATTTTCGTCTTAGCATGCAATAATGCGAAAATTTAATTGGGGGACGGTATTCTGTGATAAAAACGGAATTTTAATCCTAAAATTAGCTATATTAAATTAGCTTATCCTAAATTACTTAATTTTTCCTTTTAGCTATATTACCTAAGCCACGTTTGAGCTTTTTGCCTATTGGTGTGAAGCTCTTTTTAGCTTTTTTAAATTTTAGGCAGGAATAAGCTACGTTTCATATTAACTGCAATAGGCTTTCGTTTTTTCCCCACATTTTATTTCTGCTTCGTTATTTGCAGCATATTTCCATTTCCAGCATTGCCGCCGGCTAAACGAAAACCACGCTAGCTGCCGCCGCCGCTAGTTAAGCTGGCAAAGAGCATGCCACCACCAATAATGCTAATATTGTTTATATTTGTTGCAGATTTCGTAGATTTAAAATATTAATAATAAAGCAGTTAACTGCTAGCCAAACAATTATAAGTACTTTATAATAATTAAAAGCTTCGAAAGATCCTTGGCTACCTATGCAGCCTCCTACGACAATGTTGAAGCGTACACCTCTGGCACATACTACAACTACAAAAGCTACATTTTTTTTAAAGTTGGAATTATCCCAATTGTAGGTCGGGCAGTGTTCGCTTTGGTGCGAAGTAACCATTTAAAAAATCTAAAGCGTTCAGAATTTCAAGACCCAACTTTTAGCTGCTCTTTTAATTTCGTAAGCGACAACAGCAGAGTTGCGTTAGAGGGAAGTCCTATTCATTCTTGCAACATCCGGTTTGAGAGTTCTGTTGCCATAGCAAGCAGGAATCTTGAAATCGCTATACGAATCCATCTTGTTTCAAGCCATCTTATTGTCCGTGTTGCTGTATAACAACGTTGTCTGCTATTTATTTTCGTTTTAAATAAACCGTTTCCTCATGCCACTGTGATTTGATGTTTCACATTGGGATTCCCACTGATAGAGCGAATGTCAGTTCGGTCGCCATGTCGGGGGAATTCTTTCAACCATTCTTTTTCACATGAAACTAATGTTGAGTCTTTAACGAATCCTTTTGTTTTTTTTTTCCGTTTGCCCGCCTTCCCCTAATAGTTAAAATGTGATAATGAAATGTCTTATTTCGTTGAGATAGACTGAAAAAAATTGTTAGCTATGAAGAAGCAACGATGATTTATTTTGCCAAAAGTTCATTTAATTATCAGCAGCATGGTGTATGCTTCGTCGGTAGTCCTTAACTATTCAAGATTCCAAATTAACAATGGTGAGTGTCAGATTGATAAATTCGAAAAAGTCTAATTTCGCGGATCATAATTGACAATTTACAGCAAATTCGAAGTCAGCAATTTTTTGGGCTGGTTAGCAATATGGAATATTTCATAGAAATCTGTATTTTCGATTGCGCTATACCCAGACGACGAAAGTGAAACCAACCAACCTTTTGCAATTTGGTGTCCATTATAGGCTATGCTATGCTCTGCCAATAAACTTAAGGTGTATTAACAAACAGCATAAAATCTGTTAAGAACACTACGGCAGCCATGCTTGGTTATGGCTCTTTCGGTCTTATCACTACGAATTAACGTACCCAACATATACATGCCCTAGCCGTTTTACCATCTTTGAGTCAACCTGACTCGGATCACAAGGGTCCAGTAACTTTACGCTGCAGAAAGACCCATGTGTAAAAGTCCTACACGTCCAATATATATTATTCACCACCACGTCAAGTCAAGGTTAAGAGTTGTAAACCCACGTCACGTCCAAGAAGATCACAACCAGAGTCTAGCTTCATCTGCCTTGATCTCATCAAATCCATAAGAGCGATTAAGAGTTGATCATTGATTGAGTGCATGCAAATGTATGGGGTAACTTACATCAATGTAGTTCCACAAAGCCTAATTTCACTATTTGAAAACAAAAATGGCTACGGGAAAATCTGGCTCGTATTCGTACCAATATCAAGGCAAAACAGATTAGATAAAAGCAAACAAAAATGAGATTTATATAAAGTACACACAAACAAAAAGAGGCCAAAGACAACAATATCAAAGGATAAAGATAACAAGAACTGAGCGACTAAAAGGTACCATTGTCGCAGACGACAGGGTTGGATTAGGAGGTGGTGGGCCTCCCAGGGAAAGAGAAAGTGGGGCCCCCTTTTCTCCTAAATTTTAAGGACTTTATTTTTAAGACCTTTTTTTTTTTTTTTGCTATTTATCCCCATGACTGCTATGTGTGTGTGAATTGTGACCATATTCGTGAGTTTCGTTGTACTACAGGAGACCTGAACTACAGGATGGGGTCTCAAGTGGATCCCGGATTCCCGGGCGGGCCAATCTGACGATAATACAATCCCAAAAACTATTGTAGGGCCAAACAATCACCGTCTCAAGGCAACAATGACTATGCATTGATGATAATATTGCCAGCAAAACAATCCCTATCGGCAAAACCAGTTAAACACAAAAGTATCTAAAAGATCAGTAATAAAAAGTTGAAAGATTTATGAAACAGTTGTAGGGGGTGAAAAATTGTACGACGAAACCAGATTTCTTCCAACAAATTCATTAGTAAAAATAACTATAAAATGAACGTTATAAAGAAAATAAGAAAAACGCTATTCCAGTGACACCCCTGGAAACGTAATGACCTCCTGCACCCACTCAGGACCATTGAACTTACTTTTAGTCTTCTGGACAGTCGTACAGACTGAGAAGACTATTGTAACGGCTTTGTCCGTCCGTCAGTCGCTTTTTTTCCAACTTCGCAATGGTACCAGATAGAGACGACCACTGTTTACAACGTTAGATTCAGTGTCAAAAATTAGTTTAAAAACACGACAAATTAGAACATCGTTACTTCCTTATAGTTGATAGGCTTCTTCGACGTAACTAAATGAAATTATAACATTTGATGGTCGAATGGTCGAATTGAAACCTTAAGGATAACACGCAACCGTAAAACAAAAGGATTTTAACTTCGTATAAAATAGTCTCGTCGCTTGTTGGTTGCATGAATGAAAAGGCTCACCATCGAACCAAATTCTCCATTAGGCCTATATCTGCTACTTATACGAAATAACACAACTGCAGTTAATAAAATTAGGCCTAAAAACTGAAAATTAGGCCTTCAACCACGTTACCACGGCAACGTCAAGTTGCTACGAGTCGCTGTTGCCTTTACCAACAGCATATTACGACGTCTCTCTATTGCGTCTTTCCCGTCACTTCCCTACTAGCCTATCACTGATTTATATGTATAGACGCTGCGCATTACGTTGTAACACTAGCTGTGTGCCCGGAGGGGCACCGTGCTGCGAAATGGATAGGCTTACTGAACAATTCAAATCTCCGTTAGCTACTACTTACGAAGTTAAAACTATAGGTAAAAATTAGGCATAAAATCTTGACAATTACGTCTATAATGTAAAATAGGCCTAAAAGCTAACACGTTTTTAACCGGCAATTGTGATGGTTACAGCTTTTGATTATATAATAGAGATCGCTGTTGCAGTGCGTGGTATGGTAGAGGTGTGCACCTTAACATTGGAAGTGGCAGAACTGTACAGAAGACGGGATGCGACTAGGTAGTCGCCGTAGCCACTTGTTTATCACTTGCTCATCGTTTAAACATGTGGTTCTTTGATACCGGCTTTAACAATTCTCAAGTGGCCAGTGCCTCTCGCTCATCTGCCCGTTGCAGACCACATCTCTGGTTTTAATCTAATACAAAGGACACAGTACTGTAGTAAAAACCAATACTAAACAAGTTGTATAATCAACATCCCGCAATAGACACACTACCGATACAACAAGCTTGAGTAGCATGCTGGGATTAACCGTGAGTAAACAGTGAAGAAATGGCGTTAACACCCTTATTTAAACGATTTCCGCAAGCTGAAAAGTATATAAAACCTGAAAAAAGGGCGAATTACAGAAATTAAAGGCGTGCAGTTGAAGAGTTGCAAAGATTTAATGCCACCACAGATGGTGTCGAAAAAAAAAACGAATGGAGCGAAAGGCACTACATTACAGAGTTTAATGACAGGCATCTGAAAAGCTACAACGATTTAACGCCATAAACATGCATGCCTGTTGAAAAATGGGTGGAGTAAAAGACCAACACTACAGAAATCAAAGGAATGCAGCTAAAGAGCTACATACATTTAACGGCGCCACAGTTGCCTGCCACTTCACAAAACAGTTAAAATGGTATATTTAAATTGTCAAATTCCGCCAAGATTTATATAGAAAATTTACAAAAAAACGTTACCCAACTTTAAGGAAAAGAGGTAATCCGCGAATTAGCAGAATACCGCGAATTAGCAGAATTTAGCACAGTCCTGAAAAAAAACCTAGTAAATGTCTTTTTGGGTTATGCACGGGTTGCCTCATTTGACTTTAACTCGCACACACTCAACATTCTTTCAA
>JAHWFP010149523.1:0-25209 GCA_023313725.1 Lithobius niger
TCAAGTCACCAGTTGCTGTCTACTGCTGCTCGTCTCACTCGTGGCTAGAACCCACGTTTGAGTGAACCAAGACGGACGCCGTTTGCACCTCTTGCTGCTTGTCTCGACCGTGGCCACGTCTCGAGCGGAAACCAAGACAACACTTGCTATCCACTGATGTTCGTCTCATTCGTGGCCAGAACCCACGTTGTGAGTGAACCAAGACGGAAGCCGTTTGCACCTCTTCCTGCTTGTCTCGACCGTGGGGACCCCACGTCTCGAGTGAAAATCAAGTCATCAGTTGCCGCCCACACTGCTGCTCGTCTCATTCGTGGCTTAAAATCCACGCTTTGAGTGAAGAGTCAAGTTGGAAGCCATCTGCATTCCCTACCACTCGTCTTGTTCATGGCTGATCCCACGTCTAGAGCGACCTCAGCGTGGCTAAAAATATTAAAAAAAAAAAACAACAAAAAAAACCCATGTTCTGAGTGAAGAATCAAGTCGGTAAACATCTCAATCACTTGCTGCTGGTTCGACTGTGGTTGACCCAAAGTTTCGAACGAAAATCAAGTGCACAGTTGCCGTCCATACCGATGCCTGCCTCATTCGTGATTAAAACTCACGCTTGACGTAAGCATCACGCCAGAAGCCATCGACATGATTTGCTGCTTGTCTCGTATATAACCACCCCACGTCTCGAGTGGAAATCAAGACAACAGTTGCTCACACCGGTGCTCGTCTCACTCGTGGCTTAAACCCACGTTTTGAGGGAAGAACCAAGTCAGAAACGACCGTGACTGGATTCAAGCCTTGTGTAAAACAAGACAACAATGGCTGTCCACACTGATGTTCGTCTCATCAAAAACAAATTGTTGTTTTCACTGCGAAAAATCCAACACCCATCAACTTAACATAACAGCCTCAAAGAAGATGCTGGATGGCCGCCTCAGTAATCCAACCGCACATGCACATGCACGGATCTCCCTATACGAATGACGACTACGTGGACCAGCCATCTCTTGGTCTCTAGCTGCCGCCCAGGCGGCCGCTCATCTCTGCCGGCTATTCTCCTTCGTCCGAAAACATCGTGGGCCCCTTCCCGTTGTTCCCGGGACCACTCCACTTTCCGTTAGTCCAGGCTGGTGCTTCACCCCTGCCTTTCGGTTGAAATCTTGGCCTCCCATCATGTTCATCATCCGGACCGAACACACCGCCTCCAGGCCGGACCCCTCCTGCTTTCTGCTCCTTTGGCCCACGACAACGCCTTCAGTAACCCGCCCCATCGCTGCTCGACACACGGGAAAGCCGTGGCTACCTATGCCTTTGGACCGCGTACGCCTGGCACCCGCAGTGAAGCTCAAACACATCGTCCAGGACACCCTCTGAAAGATGCATGAAATCCGACACCATCGCGTACGTCATCTGCCCGCCACGCCCTCGCTCAAAACTGGGTCGCCTCGTCTTCCTGCCACGAAGGACACAAACGTCGTGCTGCTTCTCCTCCTAGTGCCTTCAAAAACGTAAGGCCGCCCTCCCCCGAGACATGAAGGCCTTTCACTACCAGCCCCTCCGGCACTGCAAGCGCTCCTATCGTCTGCTCCACTTTCGGCCGGTAGAAGGATCCATTGCCCGAACAACTCGGCTGACAATCCAACTCTACCGCTCGCAGCACTCTTAAAAACCGTCGATGAGACGATTCCAGACTACTTCTATCAAACCTTCACAGTCTGCTGATGCTCCCATCATTAATCAAGGCGTCAAAACCGGATTTGGCTCCGCCCTCCAGATCAAGATCTCCAAACCCCCGGCCGTGAAAACAGCTTCTTTTGTCCGCTTGGAGATGGCACAACCAATCCACACAACTTCGACACTTACTCCGAATGCGAATTCCCCCACGGTGAGGTCTAGATGGATTTCCGCACCACTCTCGCCATTCCGATGAAAGATAACGTTCCGATTTTCGTTCTTACGAAAACGACTAATGCCCTCGGCTGAGTCTCCAAGCTGCCTCAAAAGCCAACGTCCTCACCACGACAGTCAATACCTTATGGAAATTTCATTTTTTCTCCGGACGTAAGCCCAGAAGATATCCGGAACCTTTCATCCTTTCCCTCTGCAACTCTTTCAGAAAACAAGCCTTGCAACCAATCTCTCTCTGTATTGGGCGACCAGGGCCGTACTTAACAACAACCTCCTCCTTCGGGAAATCGCCCTTTCATCTGCCAACAACTTGAACGTATCCACACGGCACTGCCTCCAACCCACCCACGAGTCGGACATCTCCTTCCTTAGCCTCTTCCCATCTCTTGCCACACAATTGGACATCTCTTAAGAAGCCTAAATCTCAAAAACAAACCCACCAAAATAAAACCGCTACTTTCAGAAGAACAGGCAATCCAACCCCCGCCCTACACCAGTCGACTGAAACGAAGCTACGGCCTTAGTGCCGCCAATGCGTCCGAAAGATTACTTCTCCTTTCAGCCGAGAATCTAACATCCCATTCGGCCTGATTCCCCTCGCTCCCTCCCCGGCCAACGCAACTAGCTGAAGCGAGCCGCAACTCCCGCCCGCAGCAACAGCCACTCGTCACCAGAGGGCAGGAGCTCCCTTCCATTGAAACCTTCACGACACCTCCCACCTCTTTGCCTTCCAGTCGGTGCAAGACTTCGCCTCTTCTTCCCAGCTTGACTGAAACTAAACACGGAATTTCTATCCGCCATTAAACACAGCTTTCGGCCGACTTTCTTGAATCATCCGCCGCTAACATTATTTCACCCTTGAAAGCTCTCTCCTCCAACCAACGCACGCAATTTCGTTCGAAGTCTCGGAGCTACTCCAGAAAGATGCAATCATGATCTACCACAAACCAGGACCAGCCCTTCGGCCGACGGTGCCCTTCACTCACCCAATCCCTTCGGCCATTTGGCTCCGAAGAAAACCCAACGCCTCGACCTTAATCTAACATAGGGCTTCCTTTGAACTTTCCGAAGACCACCGCAACTCTGCTTACTCCGCTCGCCGAGTAGAATTGACTGACTACTAGTCGTATAATGACCACCCGGGTCCTTCCATTGTCCAACTATTTATTAAAAAAAAAAAAACCAACGAGATGAAGAAACTAACTTCTTCTCCTCACTGAATCGCAATCTAACGTAATGGAACCACACAAGAGGTAATTGACCCTCATAGTAACTTATAACATTCAGGACAATCTCCACATCATTAACCCACGTCAAAGCCTTCCGACCGAAGAAATCTTCACTCCAGCATCTTGAGGGAATCCATCGACCTCCACCTCACGCAACCTGACGCAAATGACGTGAATGTAAACGGACTACACCAGCTGTGTCCCTTTTTCGCAGCCTGTACAGTAGTCAATCCCCCTTAAGCACTCAGAACGAAGAAGAAGCAAGCCAACCACGATGGAAGCATACCAACCAGTGTACAGGGCAAGTGACCAAACTTCGAGGTTCATCACTTGTTCTGAACAAATTGCTAAGTTTTCAACAACTTTTTGGGGGACAGCCTGCTTGCATCCCAGGCGCCCGTCAAGGCGGTGCCCGCCACCAACTCTGATGATGTCTCCTGATAATGGTAAAATTATCAGGTTAAGATGTTTTGGCAACAAAGAAAGAACATTTTTCCGGCCCCCAGCCAGGCCGGCTAAAAATGGTTTCTTTTTGCCTAAAACATACTTAACCTAACTCCCGCCCTGCCTCCCCTCTCGAGTCACCACCTGACATATTGAGAGTAAAATGAATGCCGATAGCGTGCACGCTGTCGCTTTTATAAGGGAGGACTGCCATGCGCATGCGCAGCAGGGGTATGCAAGCAGGCGTCTACAAACCGTAAGAAACCTCAAGGGGAACATCACATTCGAGGAATGTAATGCTAAAATTATCACGTTAAGTATTGTTTTAGGCAAAAAGAAACCATTTTTAGCCGGCCTGGCTGGGGGCCGGCGAAATGTTCTTTTTTTTTAAGCCTAAGAAATCCGCTCTCAAAGCACTGTCTTGACTAGAAACACCGTCGTTTTCCCTTACATTTTAATCTAGTGCCTCTTGTAGCTATGCCCTCCAGATGCTATCTCGTAGCCAACATGACGTCACTTGCCGCTGCTTGGCAGTTGCTACTGCCAAAATGCCATTACCTACAGATGTCTTTTTTAAGTATTAAAAGTTGAAAGCGTGATTACCACGTGTAAATTTCAATATTAACATGCACACTGCAGCATTTATTACAGTAATAATACCAGGAAAAAATGAACATGTTTGTTTTCTTTTTTTCCACGGCCTCGCCCCAGAGGGGCTCGTTTTATTGGCTCCTGATAATACTAAGTAAAGTTAGTGTAGGTGTTGTGGCCCAATGGCACATTCCTCAAAAATGAGCCGATTAAATAAACACAGTCAAGTCTGCAGTTGCTAGTTGCCTCCTAAAAGAACGTAAGTTGCAGAGTCATTCAGTTTTTCCTTGGATTTAAGGGCTTGAACATTGCCATTAATTTTCCTACTTTGGTCGTTCCTAGTCAGTAGTGTCTTTTGTATAATCAGGCCAAAAAAGTTACTGACTCCAGGAGACTCAACAGAAGTATACTTTATTTTGATTATTTAAGTTCTTTTGTACTTGTATGTCAACAGTTTTGTGCCAACCTAGTCCTTGATTATAATCACTTGATAATAATCGTAACAACCCTGGACGGGACTAAGCTAGACTTTGAAAAGTTGATGCTGAAGCTAAAAGTGCTGGAGATGGCGTACTGTGAAGTCCCGATGTTGAAGAAGCATTACCTTGTCGTGATGGGGAATGATCCAATCGTCGCGGTAGGCACTTGTTCTGATTTGACGTTGGTCCAGAGTCACTAGGGACGTCTTTAGCATCTTTGTGAAAATGTGGGGTGCCACGTTGAGACTGAAGGGAAGGCAAAGGAACTCTTAGACTGTACCGTCGTAAATAAATCGGAAGAGGTGCCGGACAGACGCATGAACTGGGATGTGAAGGTAGGCATCCACAAGATCGAAAGAAATCGTCCAGTCAGCTGATAACAGCGAATGACGAGTGGACTGCATTGTTTTCATTTGAAAATGGTTGTTGTGAATGAAATGGTTCAATGGCCAGAGATTGAAAATTAGTCTGAAATCTTTTGTTTTCTTGGTACAGAGAAAGATGCGACTATAAAATCCTGGTCGGTCTGGGTTGTGACTGGGCCTGATAGCTGCTTGCGTCAGGAGGCTGATTATTTCGGCTGAAAGAAGGTCGGAGGCGCTTGTGGACTCGGACAAAGGTGGGGACGTAAGGGGAGGCGAGGTACCTTGGAGAACGATGGACGGAATCCATGACTGATGATTGGTAAGATGGCTGGGTCGGAAGTTAATGTCTGCCAGGCAGATAAAAAAATGGCGCAAACGACCCCCAACTGGAAGGTTCACGGAACAACTGTCAGCGACTAGGATGGGCCTGTGGCCTAGGCCCCGGGGAAGCATATCGCCCTTGTCGGTCAGGGGGTGGCGCTGCGACCAAAGGACTGGCCCCTTATTGCGAGACAGGGCCCAGTGGTCATAGGTCGCAACTGGTGGCAGTAGCCAGTCGTCTATGGTGTCACCATGAAGAGGCACGGGGTTGGCGGGTGTGTTTTGGCTTAACTGGTTTTGGCTTGCAAACTACATTTAAATGTGGAGCCAATTTGGGAATCAAGCCCTGGATTAGCGTGTCCGATTCTTCATGAATTGGCTGGTTGCATAATACATGACGAGTGGAGTCGTTAAGATTTGGTGTCGTGTTGAGGGCCACTTCTCGAAGAAGCAACGCCGAATTGAAAAGCGTCCTGGTGAGCCAGGAATGGTAGGTTGCAAAGAAAGCTTTCCGGAACATTTGATTGATGAGAAAGGCTAAATTCCTAGTCTTAACTGGTGGTGGCTCAGCAGAGTTTCTCGCATAAGACATTTCCGCTGTGTGTAGAACATCTGCTTGAAAGGCCGCTTGAAGTACTAGGCACAATAGACGGTCGTCGTCGTCATGGAGAACCAAAGCTGGGACCGAAACTTTCTGAGGAAGAAAGAGAGAAGTCCCAAAGTCCATTTTCAAGTCTGCAGTAAGGAATTCTGACTGTGGGTAAGTATCAAAATTCTTGGGATTAGTGTTCCAATGCCTGTTGGGCCGAAGAAAGAAGTTTCCCAACCTGGTCGTGGTGGTGAAGGACCTCGTCGATTTCCAAGAGATCAACATTGCCTAACAGGAGACCACCATTGCGGAGCAAAGTAGTGAGTAGAGTTGTAGACTGGCCTAGAACCGGTTGCTGGCGAGGAAGGCGTCACGGAGACCAAAGTCGAAGCCCGTGGAGAGACCGCGATTCTTGCAGGGTACAGGTGACAATAGCAAAGGCTTGTACAGGAAGCAGTCCGGGATGATATCCTCGACCTCTTTATTTAGCAGGTCTGGAAGAGGGATCTTGGATGGATCTGGGTCGTCCGTGAAGGACGAGTCAAAATGAGTATGATGAGAAGGAGGATCGTCGGAGGCGACTGAATGCTGAAGCTGGTCCCCGGCCATCGACCCCGAGCAGTCCGAGTCGGCCAATGGGACCGGGCGCGATGGTTTTTGCAGTTGAATAGGCTGAAAGGCCGACGAGTCTAGTTGACGAGATGGTCCCGGAGTGTCACAAGATGACATCTTCATCTTCTTGACAGTAGAAGCAACCCAGTCCTGCGTATATTGGGTTGCGGAAGCAGTTGAGGTGTCGGTGATCGCTTGCGTTTGAAAAAACGGAGCGCCGATTCCATTAAGTCCATGGACCCTTTGCTTGGAAAGTGGTTCGGTGGGACGGTCATCACCTAGAGACTGGACGGTGACCGAGCGCCGCAACGGGAGATCAACTCGGCCCTCGGTGGGATGAGGCAGCATGCGCCTATCGGCAGAGTGCCGAGCTTTGATTTGAAGTTTTAGGCGAGCGTAGGTTTCCTTAGCCTTGAAGAGTTCATCTTGAAGCGTTCGCAAATCTTACATGGGCCGAGCTTGGTCTCATTGGATCTGGGACGTAGTAGTTGTGTCAAGTGTGGGTCTGTCGGATGCTGATGGGCCCACAGCAGAGGAACGATGGGAATGGTCGTCGGCCGATAGCGCCCGGGTGATGGACGACTGTGCGCAGGCAGCGGACGAGGCAGAAAACCCGGGTAACGGAGGATCTTCAGTTAAAAGTTTGGCTGGTGAGGGTGGTAGAGCGGCCATCCTGGGCTCACCCTTGCTGTGAGGCATTGAGGGCACAGTAGATTACAATCCTGTCAGGAGAGAAACGGCACGTCCGACACGGTCGAGAGTATAGATAAGATGACGGCTCTTTATATAGACAGACTGCTCAGTGGGTCGCATCTCCAAGAATTCTAATCTCTAGAACAAAAAAGCAAAGCAGAAGGAGAATGCTAAAAGCTCAGGTAATAGATATTTCATGGCATATAGAAGCTTTTTTTAAAAAAATCTTGCAAGTCCTGTTCGGAACTTAATTTTTTTTTAATTACTGTAAAATTACCAACCAAGTTTTTTTTCACGTGTTCTTTGAAATAGCAGGACCATTAGAGGCCCACAGGAAGGGGAAAAGAAACTAGCCGCTCCTCCCCCAACTAATTACAACTTGTGAAGGTCCTCAAGTCTCAACTTTAAAGACAAGGCTTCAGGGATGGCAGCCTTTGTATGTTTGCAGAAGGGACCGGCGACTTGGACTGTTACATAAGATTTTCCACAGAGACACAATTTTGAAACCTGTTGACTACCTTGTCTCCCCTGACTACATTGGGAGGCATGATCACGTTAAGAAAATCAGAAAATTTCAGTGCAGAACAAATGTTCTGGCCAGTTCTTCCAAAAACTATCTGTGACTGGAATGATTTAACAAGTAACACTGTGCAAAATCAAACCTTTATTGCATGCAACAAAAGTTTGGTTGCTCAACATACTCCAATACAGTGCAGCCACTCTCATACATAGTTGTATTGGTGTCGTTTGTTTTTATTTTAGATGTCGTTCTAATGCGCCTTATGGTGCTACGACTAGTTTAAATAAATAAATAAATAAATAAATAAATAAATAAATAAACTTTCAAAATAAAAGAATGCTTCCAAACCTACTCCAAACTAAGGATGTATAAACCGATATGTGGGCCAGTACTGCTGGTATTGGTGGCGAATCAGTTTGGCTCAAGTCAAATTTTGTTTTCCATAAGTTTTCTAAACAATGGCAGAATCAATATACCATTTTAATAACTTATTCCAAATAGCTTTAGAATGGTGCCATTTCAAGTCTGTATCTGGAGTTATTAAGCAAAAATATGTTGTTGACACGCAACATAAATCTGACAATATTGTTAATTTTTGTTTAATGGCAGATGAAAACAGTAAAGCCAAACAAAATTTCTTCACTTGTTGCCTTTACTCGATTTTAGCCTTCAAGATATTGCTACCACAATTACGGATATTTGAAAGTCTTATTCCATTTCGTATGTTAATTAAAAAAAATATGGTAGTATTCCATAAAAAAAATTAATAGTACTTCAAGGATTCCCTTAGGTAATTTTGATTTATTAAGAAATGTATCAGCATCACTGATGATGATGCTAGTTTCCATTTAAATCGGGGAGCAGCTGCACATGGCATGTAACCCAAATGAAAAAAAAAATCCCTGCCCCTCCTATTCCACCACCCCACCAAGACCTGCTTCTCCCTCTTCATACAAGCTCTCCCTTCCCAGACGCCACCTAATGGCTTTCTTCCCATTCCAGCTTCCCTCAAATCTTCCAACCCGAACATTCAAGCAAGATCTCCTACCCCTTCCCACCAACCATGTGCCCAGAGACCCACCCGATCTCTGAAGAGAACGCTGCCCCATCTCTCGGATAGGCCCTTTCCTGCTGATTTGCCAGTCATCCCTTTCTTCCACTTCCTTTATACCACCCGCCAACTACCCCCCCCCCTCACCCATACTTATTTCCCCACCAATCTCCCCACCTCTTCAGCCACAATCTTTACACCATAACCCACGCTGCAAACACTGCCGACGGGACAGCAACCCCCTTCCACAGACTCATCACCTCGTAGCGATTATAACCTCTCCCATCGCCACTTTCTTAATCATTCCCTTGATCTTCCCCAAATCTCTTCATCCGGGATAACCATACTCCCGCACCCTCCCAACCCAAGTGTCTTCCCCTCAACTCACAGCTCCATATCCCAACCAAACATCATACACCCAGACTTCTTCCCACTGAAGGCAAACCTCGTTTCCGCTCACCATTCCATGCTTAACACCCAACAAGACCAGTAGTCCCTCCACCAGATGGCACTTTAGTTATGCTAGGCACTCATCGCCGAACCACGTGACAGAATTAATACTAGGTTTTACGTTACGAATTTTTTTTTTTTACAACCAAGCACATACACCAATTCCATACACGCAAAAGTGCAAAATACATGAACGTCCATTTCATAGGTGGTGTTAAAAATCTCTGGCAGCATTGATGCATTCTCCATTCAACTGCAGAGAAATTTTTAGTTGCTATCCTACTTTAGCTGCCTAGAATTTAGCAAGATACACACTTTTTGCCAACTAGATAATGACTGCCTCCTCCCATCTCCACTCAAGTAGTTAACTTAAAGTCTCGCAATTTAACAATAGTTTCATATTAGTTAACACTTGCGATCAATGGTAAAAATACATAATTTTGGTGTTTTAACTGTTTACAAAAAAAAGTTATAATTAACTGAGGTCAATGGTTTCGATTAAAGGTACAAAATATAAGACTTCATTCTTGAGTTCAAGATACAAATTATAAAATACAAGATTTATTTGATCAAAACTTGGATCACTCTTGAAGTAAAGCCTAAATGTTTGAAAAAGAATTGCCGCGGCGGGGACTAAATTCTGTTTCTATTGCTTAAACGCAAAATATACTACATTCCCCGTAAATTTTAGCAATTTTATTCTCAAATGTTTTATCCCTCTTAGATATTTAAAGTGGCACTATCACAGATTAAAATGCGAACGAAAATACCGTGGCACCATCTAGCGACATTGATATTGTTAACCTTTATAGCTTGCTCGCAGGTGCACGAGGATCAACCAAATTTTCACTCAATAATTACGGATGTTGTGGCTTGTTTGTTTCGTTAAAAGAAATGCCGTTGTGCATTCCTTCGCTTGGTGCAAGCAAACGCTAGATGGTACTACACAGCGCTAGATGTTGTCAGAATTCGTCTGCTTTCAATCGGTGATAGTGCCACTTTAATTGTAAAATAGCCAATCCCAAGCTCGCTAACTCCAAAGTGCAGGCCTGCACTACTAAAGGATAAGAGCGCCAAATGCACGTTCCAGTCAATTTTTATTCATTTCAATGTGTCATGGTGGCGACTCAATTCTCTTTCAATTGCAACGAAAATATAGTGCCTGTAAATCTTAACATTTACAGTAGACCTCATCAATATGGCGGTGGGCACCACCTGACAGGCTCCCAAGGGTTACTATCTTCTTTGTGCTTTGGGGGCCGGACAACTTTTGGCTGTGATGATGGGTCCCAGCTTGTGAAGACCATCTGCATAGGAGGTCATGTCTTTGAAGCAGTGGGAGGTAAAGACAAGACGCATTTCCCAACGAAGCAACTTCCAGGATCTCTCTCAGGAATGGAGGTGCCATTGAGGAAGGCCCAAGAAGTGAACATGGCTCCGACCTTGTGTGTTGCGACTTGAACGGAAGAATGAGTCGATTTCTGCTTTTCTAAAATTCCTCGCTTTCAGTTTTTTCCAAGTGAAGACTTAAGGACCGAACCGGACAGACTAATCTTTCATCTCGTCACCTGTTGTAAAAGCAGGTCTGATATCGGTTTTGTTGGTTCATCCGGTTTCTAAGTCTTAGCTTTGAGTGATGATTTAGGCGTCAACGAAGAGTCCATTGAAAGGGCTTGCTGCATCGTAAGCTTGAGACTAACGATATTAAAAAAAAAAAAAAAATAAGAGAATAAGCCATTTGTCAGTGGTTCGAACCAAGGAGAGGTCCCAGTCCGGAAAATATTTACTGGTTCTAGGAATTGTTTTGAAGAATTCTAATCGATTCGAAATATGATGATCCTCCCACAGTTCTTCTCTTCCAGCGGCTTTGAAAGAGTTTAAAGTGGATCAGTGTGCTAAGATGGCGAGTCCTTTTTAAACCTAAGTTGAGGGGGCCAGATAAGAATCACAGAAGGTCAGGCAAAGGGACTGACTGACCAATGGTGCCACCAATGAATTTTCTTCTAGAGATTGTCTTCTGTTGGACGATTAGATTTCCCACTTGCTTTGCTTGTGATTCTGATTGCTTGCTCTTCAAGGATTCCTGCCTCCTTGAAAAGTCTGATGAAAGTAGGTGGTCGTGTGGTCTTGAGGCACCGGCAGTTCGGTGCGACTTCCACGTCTTTGTGGGAGTGTGTCCAAGGTACTGACATGGTGTCCCAGTCCAAGCTCGATCGTCTGGAACTGGGCTGATGAGCTGCAGAAGTCGGGCGTTGTGCCTAGTAGGTTGACCATTGGACTTCCCCAAGTGGCAAACAGATATTTGCCAATGGACAATTTTAGTGTCCCTTCTCCCGCAGTTGGCTAGTGACGTCTTGAGAGGGAATCTGCAATTACATTCCAGTTTCCAGGTAATGTTAAGAGAGAGAAGTGTCATTTCTTACCGAATGCCGAACTTGATAATCACCGACATAAAACTGTGTGAAGGTTTCCTGGACTTGGTTCCACCTCCTTACAGCTGGGCTACTGTGATGTACATATAGGCTACAGCTGTGATGTTGTCTATTTTGACTTGTTTTGATTACCCTGTTTAAAAAGTTCTGGAAATGGCTGAGGGCCTTGAAGACAGGGTTGAGTTCCAGAACGTTTATTTGATCCCATTCTTCTATCCACAAAAGTCCTGAGGCTTTGTGGCCTCCAATGTGGGCTTCTAGTCTTCCATTGATGCACCTGTAGAAGAATAAACATTTGCTGGGGCTTGTGAAATGGAACTGTTTGAAATGGAACTTCCACATCTAACCACCATAGGAGTGTCTTGACAGGAAACCATTTGTCAATGGGGTGTGTATTTTCTTCCGTATGGGACAAGGTTAGTCATTAATTTTAGTTTGTCAAGACACGTCTTCCAGTTTGTGCGATTTTGGCTTTGAAATTTTCTGGAATTTTGTTGGACGTCTTTGATGTGGTTCAGTGAGGGTGCGTCTTTTGCTGATCATGGGTTGAAAAGAATTCCCCGACGAGAGGAATGATGGAGATGGGGATAATCCCGATTTCTTGACAAATTATCCCGAACGCTTAGGTGAAGTAAAGACCAGGGTGTACTCTTGAGCTTATATCAGTTGTTTTCCCGTGTATGTTAGTGGACTACAGCTGGTGAAGGTGTTTCCCCATTGTTAATGAAGCGGTAGAGGTGTAGTACCGAATGGTGTAGGTACGTGAAAGTACGCATTCTCGAGATCTGTGAATATTTCACAATCTATCCTTTGAAGGAATGCCTAGGTGTGTCCAGTGTTACCACAAAGGATTGTTGCTTTCTGCGATGGCTTCTTTCGTTGAAGGTTCCTTGATTTCATCTGAGAGGTTCACTAAAGGTGGTGTTGCCAAATCCCAAGGTGGTAGAGATGACAGTGTTGGTTTGCTCTTGAATCATGGTTTGTAAACCCTGACTGGTTGTCGACGGAAACCAAGGGTTTAATGTTTTTTCCTTCCAAAGTAGTAGAGGACATTTAAGGCGACTTCCTGCAGTGTTGCCATTTGACTTCTTCCGCTTTGTCTTCGTTTCTTCACAGAAGCCAGGTGAGACTGAACGTCTTCCCTGTAGTTGTTGCTGCCGAACTTCCCAAAAATTACGATTTCCCACCGAGGGTTTGTTAGTCGTCGTTTCAGGTTAGGATGGTTCCTGCGTTAGTTAATTAGACTTCATATCCCTTGCTTTCCAGGCAGGGTTTAAACGAGGACCCGGCTTGGGGATTATACCCAACATTTCGGCTGAAGCAAAACTTCCACTAAAGGAATTGCAACAACCACTGACAACAAAGTTTCGGCCGTGAGGAAAACGGACTGCGTGCGTGTTTCATAACCAGGGTATGTCGCTCCATCAGCCAGTGGTTCGGAGAATCCAGTTTCCTTTCGATGGTGGGGTGTTGCTGGGTCTTTGTTGAATTCTAAAAATCTGCCTTTCTTACTTTAAACACCTCAAAGTAACAAGAAGGGTTGTAGATTGACCCAAGACGAAACCAGCGACGAGTGCTCTGATCTTCAAAGAATATCTTCCACTATGGATTTGAACCTCCATGCTTTTCCTTCTTCTTAATGTTGCTCTGCTGTTTACTTCTTTCGTTCTGCTCTTTCGACATTTTTGTTTCTTTCTTCAGACTGTCAGTCATTCGTGTTTCGCTTTTTCCTCTATTCAACGTTCAATTTTTCTTTCAATAGACTTTCGTCTTCATATCCTTCATCTTTCGTTATTTGATAATTTGCGGACGAGAGTGAAGCCGCCAACTGGAGTCGCCTGGAGACTCTTTCTCCAACAAATTTGGATGAGTCACACAGTTGAGACCGTTCTGAGCAGTTGGTCAAAGCTTGATCAAAATGACTTAATTTTTCACTTTGTCAAGCTGTTCTTCCATTTTGACAACTGGTTGTACATTTGCTTTCAAATACAACGCACGGAATTGATGAAAAGATCCAAAGGTTCTTCATAATTGCTTGGGTCTTTAGGGGCTGCAACATTTCCTTCTAGTTTTTGACTTATTTTATGACAGTTCCCGAATAGCCAATTCCATTTTTTTCCCGAATGCATGCATTCTTTCCACATTGTTTGCTCTCAGTTTCAATTTGAGTTTAGAATTTATTTATTTATTAAGCTCAAATTGTAAGTAGTAGTAGTAGTAAAGGGGTTTATTACACATAAGAAAATGAAACAACTACAAGAATATAAAGACAAATAGTCTTATCAATCCCAGGTACATGTAAAAATAAGTAAATAAAAAATTTAGCTACCAGAAATACAAGTAAAAAAATCTAAAAATTAGTAGCAAGTAAAAATAAACACATGAAGGTTGGTCTCAGCACATATTGGGGAGGGGTTGAAATCAAGATAAATTACTTAACAGTAGCTTTTCCAAAAGTGTCTTCAGGGATGACAGTTGCTTTAGGTGCTCACGTAACATATCCCATTGGCGCATGGCCCTGTTGCTATAGTTACACTGCGATACTTTTGTTCTGCGGTACACCACATGAAGCATTCTGGCTGTCCAGGTCTGGTGATTATGGAGATTATAATTGTATAGTTTCCTCAAATTGTATGGTATAAGATTTTTCAGGGTTTTGTATATGAAAATAATTTGATTATATGCCATAAGTTTGCAAACTGGTAGAATCTTCTGTGCAATGAAAAGGAGTTGTACGGTCAAGGCGTCTGGCAAAGGTCAATATTCTAACTGCTGCTTTCTGAATTAAATGAAGCCTATGAAGGTTACTCTGGGAAGTGTTGCTCCAGACAACGCTACAATAACTAAAATAAGGCAAGACAAATGAATTGTACATCAAGAGTGTTCGAGAGTTTAGGTAGTTTTAAATGCCTTAAGATACCAGCACTCCGCGACAGCTTGCTTCGTAATTATCTGATATGCTCGTTCCACGATAAATGGTCATCAATGGTAACACCAAGGAACTTCAGACGAGTTGCTCGTTTTAACTGAACACCTTGAAGACTTAATATCAATTAGCTCTCACCCACAAAGATCTCTAGACAGACTGTTTCGCCCTTGTTTGGGCTCGTCAGTAGAGAATACTTTGTGGATGAGAGCTAGGCTACGCTTGCTTCGTTTCGCCATTGTCACCTTGAAGACTAATGTTTAGTTGCGTTTGGTTGCATATAACCACACAATTCGTTTTTGAAACGTTTAAAGTTAGCTTTTTTTCGAGAAGCCAAGTTGTAACTTTCGCAAGTTCGTTGTTAATAGTACATTGTTAACTCATTCAGATTTCTATTTGCTGCATGTGTTGTGGTGTCATCAGCAAACAAAACGCATTTAATAATATCTGGTACCTGAGTAATATCATTTATGTAAAGAATAAACAAAAGTGGGCCAAGAATCGATCCTGGGGAATACCACAAGTAATGCTTTTTTGGTCGCTGTGGGTGTTGCAGATATTAACAAGTTGTTTTCTACTGGTTAAATAGCTTTTAATCCAAGAATGTGCAACACCCCGTATTCCATAGAAGTCTAATTTGGTTAATAAGATATTGTGATCAATAGTGTCAAGAGCTTTGAGGTCTAAAAAAATAGCAATGAAAAATTCCCGATTTTCTACAGCTTTGATAGCAGCATCAATCAATCTTGTGAGAGCAAGCTGTGTTGAGCGCTTATGCCGAAAGCCAAACTGTTCATCAACCAACACAGAAATTGGCCTATAATTACTAACATCAGTACGGGAACCATCTTTGTAAATTGGAGTGACTTTAGCTATTTTTAACTCTTCAGGAAAATGGCCATCTTTAAAAGATGAGTTAATGTGATAAAGGCTGTGCTAGTAAAGACTGTACAGGTTGAAGAAGTTTTGGGTGAAATCTCGTCAATACCAGGTGCAGAATTACCAGACAGTCTGTTGCTGAACTAGGCCTCGAGAAGATAAGAGTGCTGGAGTGAAGGCAGTTTTTTTGTGGAAGGCTTCATATCTTTATCAAAGTTAGAAGCCAGACTAGGTCCAACATTAACACAGTAGCTGTTAAATATGTCGGTGATTTTTTCAGGATCAGTGATTAAATCTCCATTATGATGCAATCCATCCACATTTTGCCGTGTTTTTGTTATTGCCCCCAGCAAATTTATTTAAGACTTTCCATGTGGCTTTAATATCATTTTTACATTGGTCAATAATAGAATGATTGTGAAGCTTCTTCGCTGTGCGAATTATTTTTGCTAGGAGATTTCTGTACTTGCAATACTTTTCTTTATTAACGTCAGTTGGTGATTTCAAGTAGACATCATATAGCCTTAGTCTTACTGGAACAAATTATGCCTTGGGTGAGCCACGGGTTAGTTTTTTTTGACAGGTTGAGATTTATTGTTAGTTGCTTTGTATGTTCTTTTCGGAAAGCATGATTCAAAATAGGTTTCAATTGTCTTAGGAAAGTACGTATACTTTTCACCTGAACAAAGACTTCAGGTTAGTTTCATCCATTTGAAATTCCAATGTTCTCTCTCCAGTTCCGTTGTATTTCCAACTCTTTTGTCTTTGTTCTATTACCATTTGTTCACGAGCAGTTACGTCTTTCGCTTTCATCGTTTTCGCTTTCAGTTGCTGCTCTTTCGTCTCCTTCTTTTCGTAATCGTTTCGCTGTTTTGTACTGTTCAGTACTGCATGTTCCTCAGGTCAGTTTGGTTGAAAATTCGGCTTGTGAAAAGGACAATCACAAAGTTCTTTAAAATATCAATCCTTTGACTCTGACGGCTGAAGGTCAGTCTCTGTTGGCACACGGGGAGGAACAGCAAGCTTACACGGGTGTCTTAACGGAGAGCAGTTGAGACCGGCCGGCATGAGGTGGATGGGCGAGGAGAGACACTGATGTCAGGCGAGCGGCGTTAATCCTTGGCAAACAACTCCACTCCACTTCACGGCTGGTACGTCTTCACTGCTTGGTTTCAGTTTGCCCTGTGATGCTTACAACTTCCGTTTTGAGTTTCGAGTCTAAGACTTCCATTTGTGGAGAACAAGCTGCAAAGATGCAGGTCAGCTTCAGATGCATCAGAATGGTCTGCAATGCTGGAGAAGTTATGAACTAACATCGGGTTCAGCTTGATGGTGAATTCTTGCTTCGGTACTAACACAGCTTGCAAGAATGAAAAAGTCATTTAGCTTCTGAAAACATGTCCCCCCAATGTAGACGGCAAATGAATCAAGGACGCAATGCAACGACCTCCACTAGTAAGCGTTGAGGTGCTGTAGTTGAAGGCAGTGGATTGGCGACAAAGCAGTCCAGGCTGGCGAACAGAAGCGGCAAAGTGCTGCTGCCAGGTGAGCGGTGAATATCTTCAGCAGGAGACAATCCAGCCCACTAATTCCCGGCGTTAACACTGCCTATCCAAGATTAGCAACCAATTTTGGGTATCGTGACGAAAATGCGTATCCAATCATTCTGTCTTCTAGACGATTGCCTGACAATGATAAACATCAGGCGCCGATGGAATAAAGCCAGCAGGAGCACGGCAGCCAGGCCAGTCAGTGTTGGAGAAGAATTTAGTCCTTTTGCAGAGTTTACGAAGCTCACAGGGAACCAACCCGTCGTCATGACACAACAGATGTCTTTCGCCCTTTAGCTTCAAAAGTGAAATTCACACAGTGAACTATAGTGGGAGTAACAGGAGCACACGTCTAAAACAAGTCGAGCGCTAGAGAATAAAAGATTTTTAGGAGGGAAGTGCAGGCCTGCACTCGAAGTTAGTGAGCTAGGGCTTGGCTATTTTACAATTAAATCTCTTAGAGGGAAAAAGCATTTGAGAATAAAAATGTTAGTAATGTATATTTTCGTCGCGATAGAAACACTTTTGCCCAACTACCTGCCCTGTAACTGAAACAATTCTTTAATATTTTAGCGGTGCCGGGTAAAGTATTTTGAACATTATCACAGCCCTGCCCCCCCCGCTGCTTATGTGAAATGCATTGCGAATTTTCAAGGCTAATAGCCTTGAAAATTCACAACGAATTATACGCGGCAATGGAAAAAAATTTAGTTGATTCTCCGGTCTTGCCTGTTGGTTAAATTCTCAGTAAAATCAAAATCCAAGCTTTGGGGCAGTTAAAAGCACTCTCGAGTTACTTTCAAATAAATAAAATGCCTGGTGGCCTGGTTATTTTTGGAATGAAAATACCCGAGAACCAAACTTTTATTTTCACGGCCTAGGCAACGAACAACCACAGGTGTACCAAAAGAGTACTAAAAATTTATTAATGGTGAAGTTTAATACAATAGTAGCACAGGGCTTATTAGCACACAACATATACGTTCACAACAGTTTACAGTTGGTGCCTGTTACTAATAAAAAAAAAATACTAGATGCATTCATACTGCCCATTTTTTAACCTTCAGTAAAGCGTAAATCTGATGAAATGCGATTCTGAATCACTTCCATTTCAGCAACTGGAAGAAAAATCTAAACTTGCAGATCATGAGGTAGCCAAGTGAGTGTGCCAAATTCATACAACTGTTTCCAAATAGAAATCGTTTGCGTAAAACCTACTACTGTATTCAATGCTTCACGTGAAGAAAAACAATAATTAACATACTTGATCATTTACCTCGATTAGAGGAGATCACTTTGTCTTAAATTATTCAGCAAGGAAAAAAAACCTTTGATTTATAATACATCGGCGCGTTAAATCATAATTTGAAAGGAAATTCGAAAACGGACTAACTGAAAATGTACCAAACACCAAAACGTTCTTAAAAAGATATTGTATAAGTTTTGAAGGACTTCCTATCAAAAGTGATCAAATGGACAAGGCAAACCGTGTCAAAAATCCATACGGTCTACTACTGTATGTTAACCCGAAAGCTTCGTTATCGTATGCCACAGATTTAAGTATTCATTTGCTCAGTGCTTAATTGCTACAATAGTTTATTTTAAGCATCTTGTCTTTATCACACGTGCACATTTGACTTTTTTTCCCAGTTCACTGCCAATATATAGGTACAGTATTAGGGTACCAATCTTTGTGTACTTGAAACAAATGTTGGGTGCCACATTTAAGTATCTTCCACAACCACATCCAGCACCTCTCACTTGAAAGTTCTAACTGAAGTAACCTAATACGATTTACTTGTAAAATTGTAAGCATAGGAATACAAAATTTGTGCAGTGTGTTACTGCTATGAAACTGAAAGAAATCTTCAAAAACTGAATTACTCATAAATACACGATGTGAAGGTTCAAGGTTCACATGATAGGGCTGAGGGAGATCCTAACAACTACTTCAGATTTCGTACGATTGTTTTATTTTTTTCTGTCTAAGGGGGAAATAAAAGGCAAGAAATTCAAACTAGAACAACCGCTCATTTAAATATGCCGCAAATGGTTTTGCTGGTTAGTCAAGATGACCACAACACGTTTCTTCTGGGAAAAACCCATAAGGAAAATAAACGTGAAATTCCTGAAAAATAAAATACCAGTCGAATACTTTACAGTATAAAGAAATACATTAACTCTTGGCAGGATGAACTTCTACCACCTGGATGTCAGCACAGTTTAGTTTGTGACTAAACCAGTCTTTTAACTTGGTAAACTCATCACCACAGTCTTTACAAGTTTCCTTAATTTTGCAGCGTGAAATGTGTTTCGAAAAAAGTTTCGGGCCAAAATAAATCTTACAACATGTCTCGCAAATTAATCGCGATTGCTTGAGGTCCTGAACGATTTCTTCTTTCGAACTCTGAGGGCAATCGTGGTTTCTAAAATCCAAATCCTTGGTGAATGTTTGCTCGCAAAGAAAGCAGTACCAATGCAACGAGTGTTCCAAGGATCCAACATGTTCTTCTAGCTGCTTGTAGGTTTTAAACATTTCGTCACAAGTCAGGCACGGCATATCAATAGGCGCCATCTCTATTGTGCTATGCTCCGATTTATAATGATCAAGCATGGTTCTATATCGACTGAATTTGGCACCACAGAAGTCGCAGGCATACAAGAGTGCAGTAAAGGTGACTGTGGCAATGTTCTCCCGGACTCCATGTTGATTTTGCAAGTGGCGGGAAAGTGTTTTCTGATGGAAAAATCTGGCTCCACAAGTTGGACACAAGACTTGAGTCATGTTCGGCGGACGCACAGTGAAAGTACGAATATCCGGTTTGAGATCGTTTGGAGTAGAGTCACCAGGGCAGAAGGACTTTTCGGGCACTGTCGATGATGGATTATCTAGCTTGCGTTTTAACTCGTCGTTACTGGGTCTGAATCGGTACGACTTCAAACTAGGTTTGGGCGGAGGCTTTTCTTCAAACGGCTTATCATCATGTTCAGCTTGCATGTGTTTCTTGCACTGGTCTTCACTTTCAAAGCGATTTTTGCAAATGCCACACACAAAAGCAACATCAACAATCGAAAAATCCTTTTCACGAAGAACGTCGTGCTGAGGTTGGTCACTATCATCCAATATTGCACCGTTTAGTCCAATTTCGTCGTCCAATTTTCTGTCGTTACAAAACAAAGGCGGCGACTCCATCTTTTTGCTGTAGCCAAAAAACGAAGTGCCGTCTTTTAAGTTGTCTTTATTAAATTCAAAACTTTCAGGTTTTGCGTCTTTTTCAAAAGAGGGTTTTAGGCCATTTGAATCAAGAAATGAAGACACCGCCTTTGCACCATTTTGGTCAAAACACAGAGTTACTGACTTAGTGCCTTTCGTTTCAAGGGGGAAAACTTCAGTCTTCATACTACTTTCAAGTGGTGAGGGTTCAGTTTTAATGCTGCAGTTTAAATGACACGGCTCAGTCTTAATTCGGACATCCAAAACTTTGCTTTCAGGCGAGAATTTTTCTTCGTGTCCAGTCTTGATATTGTTTTCGTCCAAAACGGGTGGTTCTACCTTAATATTATTTCGACCAAGGCAAGATGATTCCAACCTAAGCCTGCTTTCTAACGAAGGTTCCCTTTTTATGTCGCCACCAGATAAAGGATCTCCTTGAGACGTTTTTTCTTCTTGAAATGACCCTTTTGAGGAGACCTTGCTGTCCCAGAACTCGTCAGCTTCCCACAAGGCATCTTGACTACCAGCTACTGAGATAATCATAGGTTCATCCATAATTCCGCCAGCCACATCCAACCATACCACCGTAGCCTAGTTCTTGGAGAAGCTGTAACATAATAAGACACATGTATGAATTATTACCACCCTTTGGTTCACAATACTACAGCATTACGAACAACTACACTAAATAATACATCAAAGGTAAAGTCTTAAACATTAAAAACTTACCTTGTGGGAAAGAAAAAACTGGCCCCCAACCTGGGGAGTTTTTCCTCCAGCTAGTAATTCCCACAAGGTTAGTCTTCAATGCTGGCTGAATGCTTCATTAATAATTAAGTTAAACATTACACTACACACTTGTAAAACAAACAACCGTTTAAACATAAAACTGCAAGAATTTCTTTAAAAAATTGTATTGTGCATGCTAATCAGCATCCACTTGAATACACTACAGTCTTTATTCATCAACTGTTTCCAATGTTACAATGCATATTAATGATTTGAAAACACTTACTTCACCTCCAAGAATGTTTCAACAACAGTTCACTTAAATTTGAGGAAGAAAACACCGTTCCTTTTCTTCAGAAGACCACACCACAGCTGAGAACGTTCGTTCGATGTACGCTTACTCCATGTTGCACTTTAAATCTTCGCGCATGTGCAATCTAAAGTGCAACATGGAGTAAGCGTACATCGAACGAACGTTCACTGCTGTGGCGTGGTCTTCTGAAGAGGAGGAACGGTGTTTTCTTCCTCAAAAATTTAAGTGAACTGTTGAAATATTCTTGGAGGTGATATAAGTGTTTTCAAATCATTTAATATGTCTTGAATATTATCACTGTCTATGCAGTTTACCGGTTTTTGCAGTTACAATGCAGACGAGTCAAACCACATGCCTGCGCAAGGGTCATGAAAAGTTTTGAAACGCTCAAAAGCAAAACGCTTCGAGCTTTGCAAAATCTCATAGCAATGGAAACGAAGCTCCCAGCAATTTATTTGACCGCAAAATGCTCCATTTTTTACTACACTCGCAAATTTTGTACCGAGAAGCAGACTGGGCAAGGAAAAAAGTAAACCAACAAGCCTAGGCTTTAATGTGGCCGAGGGAAGCCACGGCAAAATGCCTCTAGCACTGTCCCATGTTGGCGGCAAGTAGCTTACACCTGAAGAGTGTGTTGCTTTGGCTGCTCTGAGCTTTTGGGAGCCTCGACGCTCAGTCTCCTTTCCTAACTGCTGCAACATTTGTAACTGGTTAAAAAATAATCCTATAAATTTACAAAATTTAAAAATCAGTGTTTACAGTTAGGACACCCTAAACAAAAACGAGCAGGCCTATAAATGAAACTACGGTTGTTAAAAGAGTTTGCAACTCCTATTTCTTACTTACTCCAGGGTTAACGTACAAAAATGATTCTATAACTTTTTTAAATTTTTCATGAGGTGTACTACTTTTGTTCCTTTATGTAAGCCTAATATGTACACTATTTTATTGTACGTTCTTCACAGATAAGCTAACAACGTTAGTACCTATTACGAGAATATAATATTTTCACATGTTCTTGAAAATAGCACGACATTACAATTCATACAACATTCAAAACGAAGGAACAGAAATCTAATGGTAACACCACGGCGTACACCGCTATCCAGCAGAATCCCCGGTGGGTAAGGCATAACCAGGCCAAACTCAGTTAAAAAAATTGTTTTTACAGTGAAATTTATTTTTGTCTCCCTAAAATGCTTACTTTCCTTATAGCTTATCTCAGGATAACTCTCTCAACGTTGTACGTACTGTTTTGGCTAGCCGGCTGACTCCGAGCGCTACCCTGCAAGTCTAGTGTCTCCTGATAAACATGTCCGAATCGCACGCTTGGCGTACGTTTCGGAAGGAAAGAACCACAAGTGTTGTACTGGGCAGCTGCTAAATTTCCAGGAAAGTACTGTTTTAGGGGTCAACTGATTTTTGTTTCTATTGCCTAACCTAGATATACGTAAATGCCGGCCATAACTGCCATTTTAATGTTTCTAGTTTCTGCCAAAAATATACATTGCCTATAATTTTAGCATTATAGCAGACCTCGTCAAAACTGTTGGCGGCACCACCGGACGAGTACCCCAGGGCTCCGAGCTGGCATCCCCCAAGTATCAACTTTACACAGCAGAAACGTTGAAGAAAATTTGAACGAAAGGATACTGCTTCATGTATTTCAGAGACTGGTTTCTTAGGAGACTGAAGGCCCAGAACGTGGATATGGCTCTTAGTTCATGGGACGTGACTCTAATGTTGTTCTCCACAAAGGCGTTAATGACGATGGTCTTGATCCACGACGCGATCATTCTGACTAAAGTCATACCAAGTATCCAACGAAAGGAAGGACGAGTTGCGTTCTACTCTTCTGCAACTCACTGTTGTTGGTGCGTTGAATGTAGAATCGAAGGGCAAGTACTGGACAAAGGAAACGTTCTGGTTCATCAACAAGGAATAGTATTTAAGCGCTGGAAAGATGATTAAGTGTGAGGTTCGCACAGCTTCTGGATTTTTGCTTGAAGGGAGTCTCTTGGTGTTAACTTAACTGCCATATGTTTCAGTGTGAAAACACAGTACGAGGGTCAACCGAGAGAGCCTTTACTTTGCTGCATGGTTAACTAGCCGCAAGGGGTGACTGGAAACATTGTCTTTCCGGTGAGTACGTTGATGTGACAGCTTCCTAAAGATTCATAAGGAAGTTAAGACGACAGAGGTCCCGTCAGGAAATATGCGACGAGTTACGGGTCGTTTGATTTTTTAAAAAAAAACTTGACTAGAGATGAAATTCAAAAGTCGTCGAGGTGAGCTGCTTTGCCTGCAGCTTTCAATACAGAGTTCAGGGCAGAACGACAGACTAAAATGGTGGAGCCCTCGGAGGCCTTCTTTAAATAAATTGGTGAAGAGAGGGATCAACCGCATTAACCATCCTTGGGTGACACCAACTAAACCATCATTGCCATCGAGCGTCGTAAATCCTGTTGGCTGAAGCTCGAATGGCCTTGCTTGTAATGCGGACGGCCTGTTCAAGAACTCCTGCCTCCTGGATGAGTCGGAGGATAGTAGCCACACGTGCAGTTTCAGGGTGCTGAGGGAATGGTGGGGCCGGGTCCGTTGTTGTTGCAACAGGTGGTCCGGTATATCGGGAAGCTTTCGTGGACTGTCAACGAGAAGCTCTAGTAGCTTAAGGGAACCACACTGCAGCTGGCAAATTCGGCGCTATTAGCAGAAAGACGCCTAGCGACGCCTCGATCTTCATCAGGACTTGAGGAAAAAGGTGGAATGGTGGAAAAAAGTAAGCGTAGAGATGTTTCCACGACAGAATGAGTGCATCCACTGCCCACGCCGATTGGGCACATCTTTATTTCTCCTATTGGTGGCTTTTGACGTGAACGTGAGTCTGCAATGATATTCCGGTTTCGTGGGGCGACAGGAGGGTTGTGCCGAGAATGATGCAGAGGCGAAAGAAGATCAAAGACGTGACTTCGTGGAGCTGGCGAGATCGTGTCCCGCCCCTTCTTTCATAGGAAGGAGACAGCAGTGGTGTTGTCGACGTGGATTTGAACTACCTTCCCTGAGACCAGGTTCCGAAAGTGCCAAAGGGCTTTGAGAACAGCTCTCAGTTCTAAAACGTTGATGTAATTCTGATCTTGGGTGGTCAAGAATTGGTCATGTGCAATGTGTGCTCCCCATCCTTCTAGGGATGCATCGGTTAAGAGGGGGCAAGTCTGGCTGAGGCTTGTGCAATGGGACCGTCTGAGAGTACGAGGATGTCAGAACACCATAGGAGAGCATCGAAAAAAAAGGTTGACGAGTCCGTGGGGCGACAGGAGATGTCAAGATCGTCCTTCAACGTCGATGCGAAAGTGATGGAATGGTAGAGTCATCCAACGTCCGTAAGGAATCAGATTCGCCAGGGAATCTAGTTTGCCTATAAGAGAATTGAGTTCTTGCAGTGTATGGTGGGAGGACTGTCGAAATGCCCATATTGTTGTAAGCATATCTGTGATTCTGTCTGGAGATAGCATAATCGTTGTTGTCGCTAGATTGAAGGCGACACCCAGAAAAACCAAAGACTGGGCTGGATCAGATGAGACTTGGGAAGGTTGATGCCGAAGCCAACCGGGCAAGGAGGAACATGGTGAAATCGCATTTCTGGGGAAGCGTGGAAATCGCGGTCCTGATTTTGGCGTAGCCAGTCGTCCAGAAATGTGCTTGCTGAGACTTGATGCCGATGGAGAGCAGCTAAGACCGGCCGAAGCAGGAGCATGCAAATTAGAGGAGCTGTGTTGAGGCCGAAAGGGAGACATTGGAACTCTTAAACCTTGCTGATGTACAGAAAATGAAAGAGATGGTGAACAGAGGCGTGGAGTGGCACGTGAAGATACGCATCCTCGAGATCGATGGATATTGTCCAGGCGCCAGGATTCAAGAGGTGC
>JAHWFP010149523.1:25219-44709 GCA_023313725.1 Lithobius niger
AGCTAACAAGGTATTTTTTGCCTTTCACAAGAGTAGGCCTCTAACATTATCACATTGTTACAGACTTAATTGTTATCGACCACATCAAAATACACACTAGGCTGTGCTGCCAACCAGCACAATTAGGTTGAACAATTAAAGGCACCCACCACCTACATGACCAAGGTGAGGGAGGGAAAAAACGGAGAGGAATAGAGGGTCCGGGAGAATTCCCCCCCCCCCCCCCCCCCCCCCCCAAGAAAGGGAGTAGGGGTTTTACCTACGTTAGATGAGGGAATTAAAGTGGTGAGAAATGCAGCAGCTTAACGCATTTCCCCCCACGCCCCCCTCCCTCAACAAACACGTTAAGGAAGTGAGGGGTTTACAAAAAGTATTAAATCTTAGTAATAATTTCCCAAAAGTAACGTTTTAGTGTAAGGTCTAAAATTATTGTTTAGTATTTTCGTGTATTTCTTTAATTATGATGGCTGGTTTTAGATATCCACAACTTTTCGACTGTTTATGCCTGTAAATAAATAGTTGTAGTTTTCTCAACCTAACATGGCGCAGTCGACCGATGTAACCATGCTCTCGCAAAAATCGTAATGATTGACCGTAATTCGATCAACTACCGAAAAACAAATGACATCGAACATTATGAATTTATCCTCGTTACGAATCACCAAAGGTATGAACTAGTAATAAGAAAATTTGTAAAATCACCGATCGTTAACGCACCACGACGATCGCTTGCCGAGTTGGCGCGCACGTCCGCATACAGCACGTTAATGCACGGACGATCTTGAGTATAAATTGAACTGTGAGTAGTAAGAACTATAGCAAAACGTTACTGCTAGAGAAAGAAAACATGGATCCACGAAATTCCATATCTAAAGATACTTTTGAAAAACACTGACAGAATTCGGAGAAGAATTAGAATTTCGCCACATGGTGTATCCAGACACCAAGGCAGAAGCAATTGATGCGCTAGTGAAAGACAATGAAACTCGCGCGAAAAACGGCACATTGTCGTCGCTTAGTGAATCCCCGCAATAAATACTTAGATCAATGGCAATTATTTAGTGACACGCAGCAACAATTACAAACGTTACACAATTTGATGCATTGAAAAATTTGTTGCCACAAGCTAGTGCTTCTCCCCAACCCCAAAACGATCTTGCCGCTATTTTGGACAAGCTGCTAGTTTCCCAGCAAAAAGTAATCGATCAACAATTAGCCGCACTGGTCATGCATATTCATTCTACAATGGATACAGCTAAGGCCATCTCAGTTTTTTATGGAGACAATTTGGAAAATGCCAGAGTGGATAAAAGAAGGAGATAGAATTGCCATGCATGCAAATTGGGTACCATCACTAAAGCTAATAAATGCTCAAACACGCCTTTCTCAGCTGCTGCAAATTGGCAAAAAACATCGGAAAAAACGTATGATGATTGGGACAGTTGGAAAGATGCCTTTTTGACAAGTTTTAAACGTCGACTAACCATGCAAAAATGTATAACCATTTTTTGACACGTTTTAAACGTCGACTAACCATGCAAAGTCAACGCCAATTCCGGGACGACGAGACCATCGCACAGTACATGTATGCCATAGACGCTCTTTTCGAACGATCATCACACAAACTCAAGCCCGCCGAATGCATTTCAATGATTATTGGTGGCATAGCAGATGATAAATGGGCAAACCCCTTGCTAACATCTCAGCCAGCAACAGTTGACCGGTTGATTGATGCAGCCATTGCGATCGATCAGCGGAGAAGAGTGAAAGTAAGAGATAAACAACAAAAGACAACTGATGAGGACCGTCATCATTCATCACTTTCTAAGCCATCGAATGGGGCATATGCACCTACATCAGGGCCCGACAACGATAAAATAGCATCACTCCAACTGGAAAAAAAACGTGTACACCGTTACAATCCCCTCTATGATAAACCAGAGGACTAATTGTGCTTCATGTGTTAGCAAAAGGGACATGTTTCCTATAACTGTAGCCTACCTCAAGCTGAAATAAAAGAAAGTGAACACGCCTAACGCAAGTGGTTTCATAAAGGAGCCACAAAAACAAACAAGCTCAAAAGAAGACCCAAGCCGTATATAAAACCAGACTTCTTCAAACTGCATCAGTGCTCAGCAACGTAGAAAACCGGCTGTAAATGCAACAATGGATGGAAAGCTTACTATCGACGCATTATGCGACCCGGGCTCGGACATTACGTTGATTCGCAAGTGTTTCGTTCTGAATGATGCGATCGTTCATCCATGGCAAGACGGACCAGTTGCTGTCGCACAAGGAGGCTTCACGCCAAAAGGCTATTTGTGAGAAGCTACCATACTCAATGATCTTAGGAACTGATTGGCAGTTTTACGTACAAGCAAAGTACACACTTGACCCAAATGGTAATTTCTGTATTGCAACGCCAAACTCGATCCAGGAATTTGTTTGTGTTCATGCAGGTCCAATGTCTATCAATTGTGTTGTGCAACACGGACGCACGGTGACACGGTCAGTGATACAAACATTACGAGAGATAAACACACCACAGAAAAACATTGTGGTGACCGCACCGAAAATGGATATTGAAGATTTGACAAAAAAAACTGTGGAAGAGTTAGCCAACGTTCAAGACACTACAATTAACCCCGAAATCACCGAAACGACAAATAGAACTACGACGAACGCACCACAGGATGACTTACCCCTTCTGTCTCCAAGTGAACAACAAATGATAGATGACCTGGAAGCAGAGTATGCAGACATATTCTCGTCTCCATCAGGAGTTACAGGAACTTGCAAAAACAAAAGCTTGCATTACCTTAGCAAACGAAACACCAGTACAGTGCAAATCCGAATTTGATCGTCTCGCAATCAAAGTGCAAGTAGATGAATAGATCGCGCAGGGCATATGTCGCCCATTCTCATCTGCTTACGCAGCACCGTGCTTCATGCTTGATCAGCCTTTTCACGAGTCAACACCAAGGAGACTGGTCATCAACTATTCCAAAACCATTAATCCCTTGACTCCAGACCCACAACTTCTAGACAATATGGAGGATGTTATCCATCGTGTTGCCGACAAAAAATACAAGTTCAAGGCAGACATCAAGAAAGCTTTCAACACTATACCCGTCGAGGAAGAGGATATACACAAGATGGCCTTTATCACGCCCGACGGCCATTTTGAATTTATTAAAATGCCATTCGAGATATCTATCGGACCAGCTGTGATGACCCGGCCAATCAAAATGGGCTACGCACACATAATCGGTATTGGAGTATCAACTTATATTGATGATGTAACTTTCGGCTCGGATACGTTCACGGAACACGTTGACAAAATACGTAAAGTATTTGACGCAACTCGTCAGATGAACCTGAAACTGAATCGTTCAAAGTGTGTATTCCCTGCCTCTACAATTTCCCTTTTTGGAAGACTTAACACCGCAGGGAATCTTACCTGACCCTGAACGCACCATAGTTGTCATGAAATATGGACCGCCAAAAACTATCCACAAACTGCGTGGGTTTCTTGGATTTATAAATGTGTTCCGTCGTCACATAAAAAATCTAGCAAGTGTTTCAAAACCATTAACGGAGCTTCTTAAAGAGGACACACGTGCTGACTCGACTAAACCGGCTTTACGAAACGAACAAGCTATTACACTCGAAGAATAACAACTTGCAACATTCGATAGGCTAAAGAGATTAGTCACATCTTCCCCAGTTTTGGCACACTTTAAACAGGGAACGCTAACATTTGTCGAAACTGACGCGTCTTACAGTGGACTCGGGGCCTGGCTGTCCCAAGAACAAAACAAAGCGTGTTGCGATAGAGTATGCTAGCCGTTCGCTGAAAAGATGCAGAAACACGATACCATTCTAACGAGCTGGAGTGCACAGCCGTACATTGGGCACTTACATTGGGCCGTACATTGGGCATTGGGCAGTTTCACTTGTATTTGCATGGCCACCCATTCACACTTGTAATGGACAATTTTGCTATAGCCTACATAATCGCAAGTTCGCACGCTACGTAGACCTTGCACAGTATGTTTTCACAACAGTTCATCGCCCTGGAAAACAACACTATAGCCGACCATCTTTATCGTTATCCAGACGAAGCATGTGCTGCCATCGTCTTTAGCACAAAAGCCACAGTCAAGGAACAACAAATGCAAGATGCCTTCTGCTATCAGATCAAGCAGACACTTGCGACGAATGTTAAAAGCAACCACGATCAACAGATCCATGTTTCATACATGATCGAAAATGAAATTTTGTTGAAGATCATATCGGAGAATGGACAAGCAGAAAGAAAATTAGTAGCAACCCTTCCGAATGTCAATCCAGTAGCAGTGGCCACTTGGCCAGTAGACCTTATAATGCACTCGCCATTTCACAATTTTTACTCACCACATACCAAATACGTCTTTGTATGATGAAAGATTTCTCTAATTTATGCATTAACAAAATTGTCCAATTTTCTTAAACTCCAGGATTAATGCAGAAAATCCAGTTATATAGTATAGCCCTTATAAATCTGAGAAACGCCGCAAACCGTTCGTCTCTAACTTATACGGTTCCAGAGATACCCCTTTTTTAGTGGCATGCTCTGCAGCTAGTTGCCGATTTGGCGAGTAAGGCTAAATTCCAAGTCGCCAACTGTTGATTTCCACTCGCCATTGGGAAAGGTTGATTAGTAGTACCAGCTTCTCAATGTTGCAACATATTGCAGCAATGTCACGACGACGCGGCTCACCAGGACCCACAGAAAACATCGTCACGCATCAGACAAAACTATTTGTGGCCACACCTTCACCAAGATACTACAGAGTATTTTAAATCTTGCTACGAGTGCAAAGCAATGAACAGACATACAGTGCTTGGAAATGGGCCTCTAGGACACAGGCCAATACCGAATACACCATGGGAAGTAATTTCCGCAGGCCATGATGTCACCTTGCCCCTTACGAAAGCCGGTAACAAGAATTTACTCATCACTATCGACCATGCTACAAGATACGTGATAGCTCGAGCAACACCATCTGCAACTGCACAGACGGTTGTTACGTTACTGATCGATGATATCATCTTTAAATTTGGCCCACCAATCATCTATATTTCGGACAACGGGCCAGCATTCTCCGCAAGACTTACCCTCGAACATTACGTAAATATGGCGTTGAGCACTCTACTAGCCCTCCATACATGCCGCAAGCGAATGGGTTAGTCGAAACGGCAAATGCTACCTTGGTTACCGCACTGAAAAAAGCAACCATGGCACGGCCGGAGACGTGGGATGCCGAACTGCCAAATATCACGTTATCGATAAACACCACCGCAGGGGTGCAAAAAATTCTTACTCGGCAAAATTTCCCACACATTTTCCCTACAGATTTTTCAAATTTCCGTAGCCTTTTACCATGTAGGCAAGCCATTGTTTAGTGAATTTCCACAGTTGCCCGAAATTTCCGGCGAACCTCGTTCTAGCGTTCTGGCATACTCTGCACACCTGCACCACCGAACATAAAACGACACATAAATAACCGTTTTACTTGCTTCATGGGTACAACCCACATTTACCAAAACAGTTGCATCAGGGAATCGTCACCAGCGACGATGATGATCGACACAATCAACTAGAACTCTTGCAAGCTGTTCGCGCAAGTGCTACGGCTTACATCGAACAGTCTCACGACGCAAGCAAAAATCGCTTTGATCAAAACAGGAGAAAAGTAACCTTCAAACCCAATGATTACGTAATGTATGAGTGGCCAAAACCAACAGACACAAAATTCGACCCCCGCTTCAAAGGCCTGTTTAAGGTTGTAAAGCCACTCGGGGCAGTATACTACTAACTCAGTGATCCTAACAACCCAACCTTCAGCAAAATAGTTCATGTTTATCGTTTAAAAAAATACAACTTGAGACAAGACGAAAACGATTAAGTGAACCAAACCGCACAAAGTGACTATGACAGTGAAAATGAAGATCCACCAAATGACCCAGGCTATTTACCAGATGTGCCTGTCCAAGGTATTGGTCCCACCGAGAGACCAAAACGCAACCAAAGAATGCCTCAACGATTTAAGGATTATTTTGTGAATAATAAACGTTAAACCTTTTGACTTCCCTTGTTCTCGATTAAAATATGAACTCAGAACTGAAGTCAGGGGCATGTTAGGTCTAAAATTATTGTTTATTATTTTCGTGTTATTTCTTTAATTATGCCTGGTTTTAGATGTACCACAATTTTCGACTGTACATCCCTGGAAATAAATAGTTGTAGTTTTCTCAACCTAACATTAGTTATATTGTTATTTCCAGAAATTCGTCAATTTAACACATAGTCAGTATTACTTAACTCAATGTTAGATTAGGTTACAGATGAAAAAAAATTCTTTTAAAACTGAACAGTTCGTCTGAGAAAATACAAGTTGGTTTACAGTGACAGGACATTATAAAGAGGTTCCTTTCCAGCCATGATGTTAAATTGGTCTAAAAACCTTGAAATCTGTGCTCACTGGACGCATGAGCAGATCAGCCACCAGATCATTTCCTGGCATATAAATTAGCTGTATCACTCGCTCTTCCACTAAAGCTAATAGATAATACACTCTCCTTACGAAGTGTTTACTTCTCGTGCTAGCAGATAAGCTGTTAACCAGGTCTATAACCGACTGACTATCACTGTACAACTCTGCCTCAGCACTGGACAGGGCAACCATTTTTTGCTTGAAGCATTTCCAAATTACCAAGCTACCTAAGCATTTTAACTGCATGCCCAGAAAAACCATGTGCATCGTATGCCCCATGTAGCATCAGAGTATCCCTCGATACTCCCCGTTCCTCCCCAAGGAAAGGTTAGCTTATAATGGGATGTACCCTTTAGATAGTGTACCACCCTTTTAGCAGCAATCCAATGCATTTGCGTAGGACAAGAATTATACAGAGTTAAATTGATGACCGAGTGACTAATAGCAGCACACCCACCAGCGATGGGTACATGGTTTTATCAAAGAGAGGGGAATCCACGCAATCGTCTAAATTCTGAGAAACGACCGACGGTGAACTCACTGGTTTACAATCTTCCGTGTTGTAATTTTTCAGAATTTTTTCCACGTACCCAGGCTGCGATAGGAAAATTCCTTCCTTTATCTCAATGAATAGGCACAAGTATAAACTGTTTAAGGTCTGAACTATAGCTATATGCTTGCCTACGTTAGCAATAGTTTCATCAATGAGTGTGTCGGGACCCGTGTAGCACATCTCATCAATGTGGCACCCCATTATTAAGACATCTGACCCAACGATTCCGTAAAAAACGCACGGATCGGACTTAGATTGTGTCATTCCGCTCAAACTACCGCGTTTTTCATCGCCCAAAAAAAGTTCCCAGCCTGTTTTAAACAATACAAGGATAGTATCAAAAGGCACACTTTTGGGTTTCGGGCGCCACTATGACAGTAACCAGCTGGTACTTTTGGGTATATTACCCTATCGATGGAGCCATGAAGATAGGCCCAGTGAATATCTGCTGTGTGGAAGCTGTACCGTCGTGATGCAACGAAGCGCTCCTCATACCCGTGACGAGGTTTCGCCAAAATCTATATTCGCCTGCGCTGAGCACCCACAAGCTACAAGGCGAGCGTGTCATCTTTATTAAACTTTTTTGTGTAAACCCATTCCGAGTTTATTACTTTAATATCCCCTTCGAGCCTATCAATAACGTCCCATATGTGCATGGTCTCTATCCGCTGGATTTCTACATCCATGGCCTGTTTCCACATATCGGCGTCAGGAGCAGCCTTCGCTTCCTTGTAACTGTTCGGAACACGAAAATCAACATGTGAACAGTTTGCCCAAATATCCTGTATGGGTCCCCTACACAGAGGAGCACTTAGTGGCTTTCTAAGAGTTGTACGACGTTTTGGTCGATAGGAAAAATGAAAAGTGCTCGGATCACGTCCAAAATCGGCATGCGCCACAGAGGGACGATGCAACCCCGGAAGGGAGCCCACTTCAATATCATGTGGCACACTTTCTACATCCTCCCAATCCTCCTCCAAGGACCCCCCCTCACCCATTTACATTTCACTCTTCGCCAGCCATTCCACAACATGAGCGACATTACTTGAAGCAGGCGAAGTTACCCCCACATCATTTATATCGGGAACGAAAGGAGGGGCAAGAGGGTTACACCAGGATGGTACCATTGTAGCCTAAATGACAACACGGATTATCGACTGTAATAAATCCCAAAAAAAATCTATTACATCAGCTGCATCAGTAACAGGCAGAAAAATATGCTGGGAACTCGTCCACTCCCCGTTTGTTGTTCCAAACTATCAATGAATACATTCGCAGCAGACAAAAACGGTAGGGATTCAGCGTCGGGGCCCGTATCAGGGCGCTTAAAATTAACAAATGGACGATTATCAGAATTCATATCTAACAACTTGTCCATCATATCATGTTCGCACTTTGGCGTACCCAAAACTGGCGAAATCACCGGGATTATTCGCCCTTGCTCACTTTGCTCCGGGAGTGACAATTGATCGTCCCGTTCAGTAACGTTTGGCTCATTTATCGAGTTTTCAACAGACTGACCTTCTGAACGAATCGACGTGCCAATATTCATGCTGGTGAGCAACAGCAATTTCCCTGCACTTCCGCAGCTTGACACTCTTGACAACCAAACTTAGAATGACTAGATGGTACAAAATTGTCACCTATAGGTCTTGGAAAAATTGAATCGTTATGTTCAAACGTCTGGTTATAGTTTGTTGACAATTTTTCTTTCTCACTATTGGGTTCGTCACTGGTTTGGGGCATTAGGCTACCGTTAGACACATTAGGGTGTATAGCGTTTACATTTGTCGGATACCCAAACAAGATATTACTAGCTCCCTGGCTGCGAGCATACACAATTTCTCTACTGATGGCATCACCAGACACGTCAAAGGTAGTATCTATTTTCAACCTTATGTTAAATAAATGATTTGTCCTATTGCCATACATAACAAATTTGTAAGGCGACGTTTTTGCCTTACATAAACACCATTGGATCTAAGGTTGCTATTTAAGCCGGAACAGAGCATTCTTGATGCAGACAAGTTTTTTGCCGTAGTCGGCATTTCGACAATTTTTTTCAGAATCATGGAATTCTTTAAAAGATTACCTTTTCGGTCGTAACCGGTGACTCGAATATCGCCGATTAACACACCATAATCTGTTATCCCGTCGGACGCTCGGGCTACCTGCACCCGAGGGCATAACGCACGAGCAACTGTTCAGTCAAAATACAAAATGTGCTTCGGAATCATGGGTATAGTTACTTAAAACTAGTTTCCCCAGCCAAAAGATTAGAACTATGAAGTGTTTATACAACCTGCTTGACGATTTATCAATATCCACAACTGTTGTGCACATATGCAAACCATGAGCCCTATGGTTTTGTCGAATTTTGTCATTCTCCTTGAGGACTGCAGATGCAACTTCAGCTTTCTTGGGAATGAATAAGGCGGTACTAAAGTTCACTTTTGCTTCTGCCGTTAAAAATTGGATTGGGAGTAAGTTTCGTAGAGACGAGGGTTGGCAGTGCCATCACCATAAGAGCGAAAGAAATAAGGCTTCACGACCAGGTCTTGAGGCTGGAGGGTCCTTATCCAGTTAAACCAGCTCCCCTTTGCCGAGGAGAAGGCCTATGTTGATTGACCAAGTTTGGCATGGGTTTTCCAATTCCTGTCTAGAAGGCCAAAGTCAAATCCAGTGATGAGGCCCCTGTTTTTCATGTGTTGGGGGGTGCGTAGGGGCTGGCTTGTAGATAAAGTGTTTTGGAACTACATCTGCGACGGTTTTCAGAAGTTCCGCTAAAGACATGCTGGTTGGGTCGTCATCTTGCATGGAGTCCTCAAAATGAGCATGGTGGTCGTCTTTGGGATCGTGCTGGGGAGGTGGGGGTAGCGGTAGTGTCCAAATGTGGTCGACGGGAGTCGTTCAGACAGATGCGGAGTCGAAGTCATTATCAATTGTGGATGGAGATATCCGGAAGAGCCACGAGTAAACGAGGTGGAGGGGTGAAAGGGCACCTAAAAGATTGGTCATTGCGGGAATCAGCTGTGTGATGACGGCTACGTTTCAAGGATGAAACGGAAGTGGAGCATTTCCTTTTCCGAGAAAAGTCGTCGGAAGATGTCGTGACCCAGTCGACAACACTGGTGGTGCAGGCGAGGACTGGCGATGTCGGTAATGAAAGTCACGGATGGCCCTGTCCATGAAGAACGTAGGAAGAACGTGGAATAACAGCTTGTCTGCATTGGATGGAGGACAAGGTTGTTGAGCTTAACCTTAAATTCAGTGGAAAGGGGCCTGTTACTTGATGTGGAGAAGGTGACGGGTTGACAAAACATTAGGGTCCGCTGCTGGAGGGCTGGCAGATGGGGACGAATGTATGGAAGATTTCCCTTCGATTGGAGTAGACATGACTTGAAGGGCGTGCGTGATAACCATATTCGGTGAAAGCCACTTCAGATGAGCTTCAATGGTGGAGCTTCTTTCGGCGTAAAAGGACTTGCAGGAAGGGAAGAGCGATGTGACCGTCTTGAGAGGGAGCTCGAGGAAAAAGAGATGGCAGGCTGCCTCGCCCAAAACCTTTTATAGGAGGGACCGCACACGGCGCATGCACAGTCGAGGTTAAGTAGCTGGCTGGATCAAGTGAGCTAAAAAACCTCAAGGGAAAAAAGCATTACAGGAACTGAATGCAAGAATTTACAGGTATAGGATATTTCCAAAACGGCTAATAAAAATATCTTTCTTTGTATTACTTCGAGTTTACGCGAGCATTGCTATTAATGCCAGTGCTTTGAAAATACTAGGCCGCGAAACTAGTAATTTGCTTTAGCCTAACAAGGGAATCTTGTGACTTAGAAGTTTAAAAATTATTTCACAGCGAGCTGATACGAGCCAGGTCCTGCGTACAGGGTCACAGAAAGCAAGTTAAAGTGGTACGGCTGAACCAGACCAGCTAATACTGTAGCCTAAGCTTCCCAGTGGGAGCCGGGGTGCTGAATCAATTTCTAGTACTACGGTGTCTTAGCACATTTTGAACAAATTTTTAAAGTTTTATTTTTTGGTTAAAATATGGTTCTCAGTAAAGCTACTACCTCCTTACGTGTAGGCGATGTTTCTTATTTGTTGTTACCAAACTTCTTGACCGTGTTTGGCTTTCGCCGTTTGGTGTTTATCACTTGCCAAAGCTTGCTTTCACAGCGCCATATTTTAAAGCATTTCTTTTACTCATTTTCTCTAATCTCGCTGTTCTTTGTAGGGTGCGGGAAGATTTACTTATTCATTTTTGCTGAGTTAATGCTAGCAGGACAGATGTTCCTGATAAATTTGGCAGGAAAGTCATGTCACATCGCACAGGTGTGTTACAGGGCCGCTTCAAAGTTGACAACAGGAGCCGCGTTTGAAAATTATGTGCCGAAATGTGGTACAGCAAAAGCCGCACTAGCAGTACCGCTTCCTATGGCCCTACCTACTTATGAAGCCATTGTGCATGGCCTTTATTTTAATTTACTTTTTTTCCCATTGATTCTGCAAAAGGGAGACTTAGTTTTCTTGGTCGAGAGAAACCCGTTCAGGGAAAGGATGCTAAAATAGGACCGAAAAAAATCCCCGTTCCGGTAGCCGCATCATTCCCCAAAATATACCGTCTCTACACAAACAAATGCCTGCATTTTTTTCTTCCTGCCCTTCTTTAATTTAAATTCTTTCAATTATTGTTACTCAATTTTTAACTAGGCTATACAGAAAAATTCCGACCAGTCGTACACCGACCCCAGAATTTACCACGATCCAAGGGGCTTTAAAAAAATAAGGTTCCGAAATTATTTTTAAGCCCTCAGCCATATACAAACGACTTTTAGGCCTTCTTTGTTACAATTTTCACAAAGGTACTACCATTTTATAGTTTCTTAAGTTGTGGACTGAAGTCCACAATCGGGCTGAAAAAAAAAGAAGAAAAAAATTGGGTCCATGGGAAAGCAAGCTAGGTTTGGGTTTTTTTTTTTTTACAGTTGGGCATCATAGGATGTGCAACTTATCTTGTAGAATGTATTATTTTCGTATGGTTTTCAGTGCGATTTTTGTTCGACTACTGTAGTGCATTTAAAAAAAAAAACATTGTTACACTTTTATTCTCTCATAAAAACTTTACCAAATTAAGTAAAAATCTTAATTTTGGGGTGGTTAAAATTGGTTTCTATCGTCTTACGAAAATTTATACTACCTGTAAATTTAATTGCATTCAGTTCCTGAGTGCTCTTTAGTTGCTCAAGGTTTTTTCGCTCTCCAGATACGACCAGTGCGCAACCCTACTGTGCATGCGTCAATGCGCAGCCCTCCTATAAAACGTGACCGGCGCGCAAGTCGGTCATCACTTTCCTCTCGATTTGTCAACCATGATGGTGGCTCAAGAGGGGAGGTAAGGTGAGTATTTACAGGTAGTACAAATATTCGTAAGACGATAGAAACCAATTTTCACCCCCCCCCCCCCCCAAATGTTAATTGCATTTACAGTTGACCTCGTCATTATAGGTGGCAGGCACCATCATGGCGAGTTACCCCGGGTTGCGTACTAGTCCCCCAAAGGTCAAAGGAAAATTACTTTGCACTTTATTAAAAGTAACAGAAACAGCTGTATTGGATCTCTTTCATAAAATGTGGTGGCCCTGAAAAGGGCCGTTTGTTATGATGAGGCCTTGCTTCCGTCTTCAGGAGGTCTTCGTTTCTATTGTACAGTGCTTAAGTGGGGTTGACTACACTTCTGGCCGTTACAATGGAGCCAAAGCGGTGTAGATCTCCTTCCTGTCTTGTCATGTCACGGAAGTAGGGGCTGGTGAAGACAGTTTGACTTCTCCATGAAGTAGCTTGAAGGAATTCAGCGATGGAGACATGGTTGTGGAAAGCCCAGTAGGTCGAAAGTGCCCTAATTCATGTGCAGTGACTTTGATGTTGTAGGTGCAGCCGATGCTTTCGTCTTCGTAAGCTCTGGTGATGACTTTTGATCCAGTTGGATAATTATCATGGCGGATATATTACGTTGGTTCCTTTGGTGAAAAGTAGGAACAGTTGTAAGCGACATCGCTGGCATTCAGGGTCAGCTGTCCGTTTGATGTAATATCTGAGTGCTCGGACGGGCAGTGTCTCCTTTCGGGTTCTTCGTTGTAAATGTTTGTTAATTCCGGAACGATGATCGGTTTGGAAAGTTCGGATGGTTTTTGTGTTTTGGCACGGAAGTCGGATCGTGGTCTGAGGTGGATGAATTTCGAGTTGTAGGCTGGGTCAGTTGAGAGAGCTTGCATTTCGCCGGTTCGTAGACTTGCTGCAAGAGATGTGAGGAATACAGTCTTTCAGGTTAAATGGTTAATGTGACAGGTTTGGATGGGTTCGTAAGGTTCCTCTGTTAGGAATTTTAAGACCAGAGGAAGACCCCATTTTGGGAATTTTTGATACACAGAGGGGCGTTATTTTCGTAAGATCTTAAAAGGGAAGTGATCCGGTAATCTTCAAGAAGGTGCCGATTTCCCGCAGCTTTGAAAAAGGTGTTAAGTGCGGATCTGTAGACGAGAATGGTGGATCCTTTGAGGTTGTCCTTGAAGAGGTCATCAAACAATGCTAAGAGTTGCTGAATAGGGGGATTGATTGAATTAACCTTCTTTCGCTTACACCAATGAAACCAGCGTGTCCGTTGTATAGTTTGTTGGTTGATTTTCGTAGAGCCTTGCTGGCGATTCAGGTGGTCTGTTCTTCAAAAATTCCAGCCTCTTTGATGAATTTGATGATAGTAGCCACCCGTGCAGATTAAGATTTTGGAGTTCGGGTGGAATTTGGTTCCATTCTGTTGTCAGAGGAGATCTGGGGAGTGTGGAAGTTCTCTTGGGAGATCTATTAGGAGGTTCAGAAGTTGAGGGAACCACGGGGATGCAGGTCAGTTCGGTGCAATTAGTAGGAAAGTTCCTTGAGTCTGTTCGATCTTCGTGAGAATTGTTGGAAGTTTGAAGGGTGGGACGAGGTAGGCATAAAGGTTTTTCCATGGGAAGGTTAGAGCATCGACGGCGCAGGCTTTGTCGTCCGGAATCGGGCTGATGAACTGGGGAAGTTTGGCATTGTGCCTCATGGCGAATAGGTCGATCATGGGTTTCCTCCAGATGTTGAAGAGATATTCGCAAATTGATGTCTTTAGGGCCCATTCCCCTGAGGGTGGTTGTTGCGAGATAGGGCATCCGCAATGACATTCCGGTTTCCTGGGATGTGGAGCAATTGGATGGACGTGTTGAGTTTCTGGCAGAGTTGGAAGATGTCCGAGGTGATTTGGTGTAGAGTTCGTGATCGAGTTCCACCTTCCTTGCTGATGTAGGCAATAGCTGTATTGTTGTCTGCCTGGACCTGGACTATTTTGTCGGCTACAAGGTGCAGAAAGTGAGCGAGGGCGTTGTAGATGGCTTTCATTTCCAGAATGTTGATGTGAGCTGAAGTGTTTGGGGGCCAGGTGCCAGCAATCTCGTAATTCTGGATGTGAGCACCCCATCCCGTTAAGGAGGCGTCCGTCAGAAGCAGGAGGTCCAGGGTGGGTTCGTGGAGGGGTATAGTTTTGGAGAGGTTGGATTCCTCCATTCACCAATGTAGACATTCCCATGGGAATTCTTCGTTGTCGGGTAGAGTTGTCTTGGATGTCGGGTGACAAGTGCCTCAGTTGTCGATTCGATAGTGGTGGGGAGCCAGTCGTCCAGGAAAGCGTTGGCAGTGATTTGGTGACGATGGAGATAGCAGAGTACGGGTTTTAGGATGGATGTGAAGATTCGAGAGGCGGCATCATCCATCTGCCGTATGGGAGGAGGTTTGCCAAGGAGTAGAGTTTCCCGATAAAGGAGTTCAAGAGTTTTGAGTGTGTGGGAGGCAAACTTCTGCAGTTCCAGGCCGTGTTGGAGTAGATCGGTTTTCCGTTCTGATGAGGGGGTGACAGTGCTTCTGATCAAGTTAAAAGTCTACTCCAGTCTAGTCTAGTTAAAGGGGAAGTGCTGGGAGGGCGTTAGTCCAGTTGATCCCTAATCCAAGGCTGTGGAGAAAGCGAATTGCGAACAATCTGTTTCGAATGAGTTGAGGGTTTGGGTTGTTGAGGAGCTAGTCGTCCAGAAAGGCGTTGGCAGTGATTTTGGTGACTATGGCCGAGCACAGGTTTTAGGATGGATGTGAAGATTCGAGGGGTGGCGTTCAGGCCAAACGGTAGGCATTGGAATTTGTAAACTGTTTCTTGGTAGAGAAAACGAAAGTAGTGAAGGAATGCCGGATGAAGTGGGACATGAAGGTAGGCATCTTCCAGGTCTATTGAAATTGTCCAATCCATGTTTTTAGGGAGAGTCGAATTGTTTCGAGTGTTTCCATTTTGAAGTGGCTGTTGTGCATGAATTGATTCAGTGGTTTCAGGTTGAAAATCATCCTGTTCCCACCCATATTTCTTTGGTCTGAGGAAGATTGAGCTGTAGAAGCCAGGTTTGGAATGATCCGGGCAGATGCGAACGGCCTTTTTGATGAGAAGCGTTTCTATTTCTGAAGTGAGGCTGTCTAAGGATTTGGTTGCAAATTCCCAAGGAGGGGAAGTTCAAAGGCGAGGTTTGCTTATGAAGGATGGTTGAAAGCCAGGAGAGATATGGATAGGACTGTGTTGTCGGATGTAATTCGTTCCCAGGCCGGTCTGAAAAACTGGAGTTGACCGCCTACAGGCCTGTGCTGGAAATAGTCCTTGGCGTCGATGGGGTTTGCTTCTGGAAGAAGAGGCGGAGTAACTGCTGCGATTGTCTGGTGTAGAGCTGCGTTGTGTCCTGTTGATGTTGGTTTTTTTTTTTGCGAAAGGATTGGCTGTTGTCACGAAAGGAGTGCGAGCTGTTTTCGTGAGAAGATTTGGACTGTGATTTGGCAGGTTGTTTTGGCGGAGGGGCAGCCACGTGTTGGTTGTGGTGAGTTTTCCGAAAGGGTTGGTTTGAAGTTGGTTTGGGCTTAGGCTTGCGTGATATGTAAAGATGAGGTGCCAGAGTTGGGACCAATCCTCTAAAGAGTGTTTTGGATTCGTGAAGGGGAAGGTTGCGAAGGGCATGCTTGGTTCAGGTGTTCAAGTTAGTTGTTGTCCCAAGAGCAATGTCTCGCAGAAGTAAGGTGGAGTTGAAATGGGTCCTGGTGAACCAGTTGAAACTGTGGAAAGTGGCGAAGGACATTTTCTTGAAAAGTTTGGAAATCAACAGGTGAAGGTGCTTGATGTTGCGTTTACTGGATTCGAGGCCAAGTCTCTCGCATAAGGCGTTAATTGCAATGGCAAGGACGTCAGCCTGGGAAGCGGCGCGGAGGCCAAGGCGAAGCATTGTCGTTTTCCTTAAGAACAGCAGTTGGAACTTCGACACGTTTAGGAATGAACATAGCAGTTCCGAAATTCCTTTTTGCTTCAGTTGCCAAGAATTCTGATTGGTGATAGGTTTCTAACTGCTTTGGGTTGACGGCGCTATCACCAGAGGATTGAAAGAACCAGGATTCACAGGATAAGGATTTACCTAATAAGGATCCGCCGGTGCTAAGAAAGGTGGTGAGAAGTGTGGTGTATTGGCCGATTCGTGCAAGTTGCTTGTTGTTTATTTCCCGTAATTTAAACCCGAAACCTGTTGTTAGTCCTCGGTTTATCTTGGAAGGGGGGGGGGTAGGGTCTGCTTGTAGATAAAGTTGTCGGGGACGATAGCTTCCACAGCTTTGAGGTGTTCAAAAATCGGGATGGCTGAGGAATCAGTGTCGCCTTGAAAGGAGTCTTCGTATGGGTCGAGTGGTTGACGCTCAAAGTTGACTTGTGGTTGATTGCGTGTGGCAAAGACAGCAGCTGAGTCGAGACCCTCAGGATGGAGGACGGTATTGAGCAGGCCCTGAAGGTCGAGTGAAGAGGGAGTGTGTTTTTTCTTACTTGGTATGGGTGAAGTAAGGGGAGACGATTTCCGCTTGCGTGAGTCATTGCCTGAGGATGCGATCCAGTCACGTACATAAGAAGCGTGTGTGGAAGGGTCGGATGGTATGGTTTTGTAAGAAAATTCCTTTTTGGCACGGTTTAATAGTCGGTGGATTTCTTCCGGAGGAAGCTCATCCCGGTGGCGACTTGGTTGACGTGATGTGGCGGAGGAGAGGTCCAAAGGCCTGTGATCATGTTCCATAGGTTCAGGGGATGAAGAAGTTGACGATCGTAAGCGTTGGCCACATGGTACGGGTGATGCTGTTGAGATTAGTGGAACAGCAGACGATGGTCGAGTGGGAGATGGAAAGGCAACGATGCTGGGGTTTACGGGAACCAGGCTGGCCGGAGGCGTAGAAATCAGTCGAACTGAAGAGTCCATTGTAGGTAGATTTCGGTGAAGGTTATGTTTTCGACGAACGAAATGCTTGTATTCGTTGAGGGCTTTGCTTGTGTTCGGCGAAAGATTTGTTTGCGTTCGGCGAAGGCTTGCTTGGATATCGGTGAAGGCTGAGCTTACGGCGAAGGCTTGGGGAAGGTCCTCTTCGCTAGGTAGTCGATTTGTCTTGGGCTGAAGACTTTCGGCGAAGGTTTCGGGCACTTTCGGTGGGCTGATGGTGGAGAGGGGATCAGTCTTCGATGAGAGCTTGAGGAAAGTGATGACCGATCAGCGCGCTGGTCACGTTTTATAGGAGGGCTGCGCATTGATGCATGCGCAGTAGGGTTGCGCACTGGTCGTATCTGGAGAGCGAAAAAACCTTAAGCAACTAAAGAGCACTCAGGAACTGAATATAATTAAATTTACAGATAGTAGACATTTTCTGCCGACGACTAGAAAACCACAGCTTTAGTCGTTTTTGTAAGCATATTTTTTTTAATCCTTACCCCTTCTTCACCCTGTTATGCTCTGCAATCTTATCAGATCTGACAAAAACCTGTGCACATGTTCTCCAACACTATGGGTATTTCGAAGCTAGGCAACATACCTACCCAACGTGTCGTCATAGACCCAATCCAGAACTGAATGCATGGCAACATGCAAGTAATGCAGTGTCTCTCCTCCTTATTAGAAATTAGTTAAACTAAATTTCTATGATTGTATTCATTTGGATGATAGGGGAGTAAGTACAGTTGAATAGGGAACTTTAAAAGGTTGTCGGCCCTCCCAACTGAAGCCATAGCACCAGAAGGTGACGGGCACAATTTTGCTGGGTAATTCCTATAAAAAATTCCTTGGATCTTTTACATGCCACAATCGTCTAAGCATGAGGCATCACAAGGCCCTGAAAATACAAGGGGTTTCTGAGGTTAAGGTTAGAACCAGGGAACTCTATAGAGACAGTCGTGCTAACCATCAGACTACCTTGTCCCCAATTAAAAATGTTTAAAAAAAAAAAAATGTGCAAACAAGGATCGCTTCTCTGGATCCAAAATTCTGATAACAAAAAAGTGGACCTGACCAATAAGTGGGAATGACTATTTGCACAGGGGCTAGGTAAGGTAGACTGATTTAAATAAAATGATTTTTATTAATAATAATCCAGATTTAAATCAATAATTTTAGGCTACCCTTCCTTTAAATATTTCAGATAATTTCCTCATACAAAATTTCCGCACGTTTTCAGCATTTCGACATGGTCACACAAAATACACAAACCACCCGGGAAGAGTCAAGGTGGGTTAACTAAACTTATGTTTTTTTGCTTTAAGTAGGCTACTGAAGCAAAAAAACAAAACACTCGTATAAAAGCATCAATATGAAGTTGAAGCAATTCTTGTACTTCTTTTAACTTCTCTCAACCGAAGGTTCGGCTGTTTTACTTTGGTTGATACTCATACTAACAAAAAATGTCCTGTAAATCTAAGATTCATAGTCCAAAACGTGTAACCAAAATTGTTCAAGCTTCCACTAAAACTTGCGAATTTTCGACAACACTCGTACTGGTTGCTTCCTCAGGCAACAGTCTACGAGACTTGCACCATACTGTCTACACTCCAGCACTCCACTACGCCAACGAACTTTCTTGTTGTAGATATTTGAATTTTTTCCCCTACCACAGCTGGCCTCGAGTCGGTCTCAGTGCTGCTTGTGTTGCTCACATCAAGATTTTGACATTCTTGCCGGTTCATGAAGGTTGAACAAGGAAGGAGATGGTTTGAAGCAGCAAAGGAGATGTATTTGAAGCTGGGATACACAGTGAGGACTGAAGGAGGCCATCCAGAACCCCTTGGTAGGAAATCGTACTAAAGAACCGAAGAATGAAGATTATGAAAGACCCGTAGAAGTTGTCACCTATTTGGCTAAAGGAGGAGAGAGGGTACAAAGGGCTTTGAGAAAAATACGCGTTACCTGCTATTTTCGTAGCATGATGAACATTCGAAAACTCCTTGGAGGGAAGCTGTTGGGGGAGGAGGGGGCTGTTGGTGGAGTAGAGGCGATAAA
>JAHWFP010149523.1:54709-67533 GCA_023313725.1 Lithobius niger
AATCTTTCTAAGGCTAAAAAAGTCAGGTAGAGAAAGGCTCATTTTTGATCTGGAACCTCTCAACCAAAATATACTAAACGTCCACTTCAAAATGAAGACAGTGGATTCGAGAAGGCAATCTTTAAAGTGGAAAGACTGGACAGTCCCAAGAGACCTCGAGGATGCGTACCTACACATACCTCTTCACCATTCTGTACGCCACCTCTTCCGCTCACTTATGACAGAAAAGCTACGAATTGCAGACTCTCCCTTTGGCTTGAATGCAGCTCCAAGGGTCTTCATGACGGCCTTATGCCCAATTCTAGCCCGTCTCCACAGACTTCATTCAGCTACATTCACACACATATTTGGACGATTTGTGTTGGGAATGTCCCGGACCCAATTCCCCAACAAATTAAAAGTCAATCAATGGGTTACATCTTGAAACACTTGGGTTAATTCTTGAGCAAATGAGCATATCAACTTAACACTTGTGAACTGAGCTCTCCCGCATTTCAGCAGTGCCCACTAAGGTTGGAGGCTGAGGGGCTCGGTGTCAGGGATCGATGGTTCCAGGCGAGCCACCCTGACACCTTCCCCCTCTGCAAAAAGGTGTTCATAGCCAGTCGACGGAGAAAAGTCTTGTGTAAAAACCAACTTAGGCGTGCTAGGTCTCCCACGACCAAAAGAACATTCCACTAAATCATGAAACATTGCAAGTACAAATCATCAGAATCTTTAAGCTGTAAGATTACCTTGCCCTCCATGACCAGACGGTTTTCCCTAAAATAAAACAAACGTGTGATCCACACTACTTCTGTCCGTCAATTTGGACACCTGACGGTTCACCTGAAGGTTGATGGTAGTGCAAAAGGGCAGTCTTTGATTAGACATGTGAATGGTTCACTTTGAGTGATATTTGAGAAAGATCAATGAGTTACATATGAAGACACAAACCAAATACTGCAGAGCATGAAGCAATGAGCACCTTTACGCGCGGGGTAGGAAGGTCTGCCAGTCTGGTCGGGGTTACCCAGCTGCTGGGAGGACTCACGGTCTTCCCCATGCACTGAGGGATCGAATTTAAAGTTGCACTGCCCCACGTTAGTCCCTGAGTTTATGGCCAGTGCTGGTTGGAGGTGTGAGGAGCCTCCCTCTCTGGGATGCCAACCATACTGAATCATGCGAATTTAAGAGAGTTCCCATCCCGAGACGTAAACGAGCACCCATACCCCAATTTATGACAAGGAAGTGGTTGCCAAAAAAAGACCTCTGTGAACAGACAAAAGTGTATACGAAGGTGTGGTGGCGTTTACTGCACTGCCTCCCCCCCCCAAAAAAAAAAAAATCAGTGCAAGCAAGAGTCTAGCTGAAGCTATTGAATTCAAGGGTACACCAGACTAATAGTCCTGTTGCCAGTACATGGTTTTTATCGGAACCTTGCAGTGAGGAATAACACTTTTTTGCTGGAAGTTGACCTTCTACATGCTCCTAGTCGGATTGTGCAGAATTTTAGAGAATTTTTTTAATGAAGGTCAAAGGTCAAAATAGTTGGCCTAAGGCCATTAAAAAAAGAAAAGTTGGTTCTCAAGCCACACCAAGACCGAGTTTTTTGACGGGAAGTAAAAAAAATAGTGACGCAGCAAAAATAGCAGCTACAGATCAAAAATGATCCTCAGTGAGAAATGAAAATATAAAATTACCATTCTTGTTATTAAATAATTTTATGGACAAAATAAAAAATAATTTCCCAAAATGTAAGGAAAAATAGAGCCAAAAAATAAAAAAAAAAAAAAAATTTTTTGCCCCCCCCCCCCCCCTCCCCAAGCCTGACCAGCTAAAATTGGTTTCTTTTTGCCTAAAACATACCTAACCTGTTAATTTAGCATTACATTGTCCCCAATGTGATGTTCCCCTGGAGGTTTCTTCCGGTGTGCAGGCGCCTGCTTGCATGTCCCACTAACGAGCATTATAAAAGCGAGAGCGTGGGCGCTTTCGGCATTCATTTTACTCTCAATTTGTCAGGCGGTGACTCGAGAGGGGAGGTAGGTCAGGAGTTAGGTTAAGTATGTTTCAGGCAAAAAGAAACCATTTTTAGCCAGCCTGGCTGGGGACAGGCAGAATGTTCTTTCTTTATTGCCAAAACATATTAAAACATATCAAAATTTGGTGGCGGGTGCCCCGGGATGCGACCAAGCTTTCCCCCAAAATTTTCATCTGGAAGAAACAAATTTGCAATTTATTCAAAACAGTGAGGAAACCTCTTTCGTACGGGTTGGTGGTCCTGAAAAGGACCGTTGTTTAGGTCTTGCTTCCTTCGGGATGGCTTGCTTCTGCTTCGTTCTGAGTGCTTAAGGGGGGCTTGACCACGGTTCTGGCTGCGACGATTGGTCCCAGCCGATGTAGTCCTGTTTCTTCCCTTGACATGTCCCTTACACAGTGGGAGGTGAAGGTTGAATGGTGGCGCCAGGATGCTGCTCCCAGGATTTCTTCGATCGGGGTGGCATTGTGGTGGGCCCTTGATGTGGAGATTGCTCTTACCTCAATTGTCTTCTTTATCCAACGGGATATCATAGCGGTTGAAGTTTCGCCAACTTGGGCATCAACTGGGAGGAATAGTTGGTTTCTGCCTCTACGGATGTCCTCGTGTTGTGTGCGAGCCAGATAAAAGCGTAGTGCTCTGACTGGATGGAGGAGACGATCTGGTTCGTTGCCTACAATGTTGGATAGGGCCGGAAACGTAATTGGTTTTGATGGTTCAGATGGTTGTGTCTTTGCTCCGAAGGATGCTCTTGGGTGTAGCGTGACAGAGGAGAAGTTTGTTCCGAAAATGCAGTACGCTGGGTCTGCTGAGAGAGCTTGGATTTCGGAACAACGTAGACTGGATGCCAGGGTTACAAGGAAGACAGTTTTCCGAGTCATGAGATGACGAAAGCTGTCCTGCATTGGTTCGTAAGGGTCTTCCATTAGGGATTGTAAGACAAGGGATAGGTCCCAGTCGGTTACGGTCCGTCTGGTTGTTGGACGTTCGTTTTCAAATGATCGTAGTAGAGCAGAGATGCAATTGTCATCAAGCAATTTGGTCTTGTTGGCTGCTTTGAAGACCGAGTTTAGGGCCGAGCAGTAGACGAGGATTGTTGAGCCTTTCAGTTTGTCGATGTTGAATAAGTCGGTAAAAAACTCGATTGGATTAATGTGTTTTGTGATACACCAATGAATCCATTTGAGGCAGTGGCTGTCGCATATGCGGTTGGTAGAGTCTCTGGTTGCTTTTGAGGCGATACGCTCGGCCTCCTCCTAATGAATTCCGGCTTTCTTGAGGAGTTTGACGATAGTTTGCAAGGTTTGGGTGTAGCTTTGAACCTTTCTGTTGTGACAGAAGATCTGGTAGAAGAGGTAGACTTCTTGGAGTGTCGGCTACAAGGTCGGGAAGGAGAGGGAACCACGCTGCTGATGGCCAGAGAGGGGCTATTAGGAGGAATAGGCTCTGACTTCTATTTTTTGAACGACTTGTGGAAGTAGTTTGAATGGGGGAAAGAGGTAAGTAAACAGGTTTTGCCATGGGAACGTCAGGACGTCTACAGCTATTGCTCCTTTGTCCGGGATCGGGCTGATGTAAAGGGGAAGGCTAACATTGTGCTTCGTGGCGAATAAGTCTAGCATTGGCGTGCCCCAGATGCTGAAGAGAGATTCACAGATGGATTTCTTGACGCACCACTCGCCTGTCGGTGCTTTGCGGTGTGATAGAGAGTCGGCAATCACATTTCTGTTGCCTGGGATATGTAGTGGCAGCAGGGAGATGTCGTTCGGGATGCACAGGTTGAATATTTCTGAGGTTAAGCTGTGCAGTGATCTTGATTTTGTTCCACCTTCCTTCTTGATGTAAGCCAGGGCTGTCATGTTGTCAGCTTGGACCTGGATTACCTTGTTCTGGATCTGTGGGAGGAAGTGTCAAAGGGCGAGCACGATTGCTCGGAGCTCGAGGATGTTGATGTGGTCTTTGCAGGATGCTGGCCAAGGCCCGAAATTTCCTGGTCGTCTAGATGTGTGCCCCAACTGGTTTTCGATGCATCCGTGAAGATGAGGAGATCGGGTGGGGGTTCGTGAAGGGGTAGTGACTTTGTGAGGTTTGTAACGTTGGACCACCATAGGAGAGTTTCGAATGGGAAGTCGTTGTCGAACGGGCTTGGTTTGTTGGGTTGTACTTGGTTGATTGACCAGTTGTCTATGCGATGATGGTGAAGGGGTCTGACCATCCATCGGCCGTTGGGAACGAGGTTCGCCATTGTGTCCATCTTTCCAATGAGTGAGTTTAATTCCCGGGGAGTGTAGTTTGTTTGCTTGCGAAAGAGTCGGATGTGTTGAAGGAGGTCCTCGATTCGATCCGGCGAGGGCGATATTCTTGCCAATGGTAGATTGAATGAAGCTCCGAGGAATACAAACGTTTGTGTGGGTGAAAGGCATGACTTTGCGTAGTTCACTCCGAAACCAAGATGGTTTAACAGGGAGATGGTCTTGTCTCTGTTGAGTTCGAGGGTGTGGGGATCCGGGTTGTTTAGGGCCCAGTCGCCTAGGTAAGCACTGGTTTAAATTTGGTGTTGGTGAAACTTTGCCAGGACTGCTTTAAAACCATCGTGAAGATTCTTGGGGCTGCATTTAACCGAAAGGGTGGCAGCGGAATTCGTAGACCTTTCGGTCGTAAATGAAGCGGAAGAGATGGGTGATTGATGGATGAAGGGGGACATGGAGGTAGGCGTCTTCCAGGTCGATCGAGACTGTCCAGTCGTTCTGCTTAAACGAAAGGTGAATGGACTCGATAGTTTCCATCTTGAAGTGTTCGTTGTGGATGTATTTGTTGAGTGGTTTCATGTCGAAAATCAGACGAGAGCCTCCTGACTTATTTGGTCGGGTGAATATGGAGTTGTAAAGGCCTGGTCCGGGCTTGTGGCATACCTTGATTGCATCTTTCCGCAGGAGTTCCAGACTCCGAACGAAAGGGACTCTGTGATTGGTAGAGAGAACTTCCACGGAGGAGAGGTTTTTAATGACGGCTGAACTAGGAGTGTCGGCCGAAAGCCGTGTTTGATGATAGAAAGGACATCCGTGTTGTAGGCAAGTTTTTGCCAGGCCGGAAGGAAGTGGCGGAGTCTTGCGCCAACCGGAATGCAGGAAAGGCGGGAGGCGTCATTGTTGGTTCTTGCGAAAGGAGTTCCTACAACCTGGTAACGATTGACAGCTTCGACGGTCGGGAGTAGCGGCTCGTTTCTGCTGATTGCGTTGACTGGAGCAGGAGCGAGGAGGATCGGGCTGAAAGGGCTGTTGATTTCTCGGCTGAAAGGAGGAGGTTTCATTCGTTCGGACTGAGGACGGTGTAGGTGTGGCCTTGTTCCAGTCGTTCCAGGCGGGAATTGAGTTGTTTGTTCTTTTGGAAGGAACGGTTGGACGAAGGGTTGTGTTTTTGTCGTTTTGGTTTCCTTGAGATGTCCAAATGTGGGGCTAAGGCCGGAATAAGACCATCGATGCTTGAATGGGTTGGTTGCGGAGACGATGCCGTGTGGAGACGTTAAGGTTGTTAGCGGACGAAAGGGCTATTTCCCGGAGAAGGAGGGTGTTGTTGAAAAGGGCTCAGGTTGCCCAATTTACGGAATGATAGGTAGCGAAGCTTGCTTTCTGGAAGAGTTGAGAGATCAGGGACGAAAGGTTGCGAATCTGTTCCGGGCTTGCGTCCACGGAGAGCTTCTCACACAAGGCGTTGACAGCTGTGTTGAGGACATCGGCCTGAGAATCGGCTCGGAGGCTCAGCCGAAGGCACTTGTCGTTCTCATAGAGAAAGAAGGTCGGGATTTCCGCTTTCTTGGGGATCGAGAGAGCAGTACCGAAGTCCATCTTGATCTCCCCGCAAAGAAATTCGCATTTGGAGTACATGTCAAAATTGTGTGGGTTCGTGGCCCCATCCCCAAGAGGGCGAAAGAAACTATTTTCACGGCCGGGACGTGCGGCTGGTGGTTCCTTGTCAAGGATGAGGGGATCACCTTTGCCGAGGAAGGAGCCTTCGTTTCGGAGGAGGCACGTCAGAAGGGTTGTAGATTGACCATGAAGGTTGCGAGGTTTGGAGTCCTTGTCATGAAGGGCGAAGCCGAACCCCGTCTTCAGGCCCCGGTCGATGACTGGGACGTCGGCACACTGTGATGGCTTGAATAAAAACAGTCAGGTACTGTCCTCGACTGTCTTCAGTAGTGCTGCAAGTGGCAGAGTCGGGTCGTCAGCCGAGTCGTCTGGAAAGTGAATTCGTCTTTCGGGCGTTGGAAGAATGGCAGACGAAGGGATCGCTAGGGTAGGCGGAATAGGGAGCGGGTCTGGCACCAGACGTCCCTTGGACATGGGAGGAGTGGTGATCTTTCGTTTCTTGAAGGCACCAGGAGGAGAAGTGGCGCCGCGCTTGTGGCTTTCATTGCTTGAAGTCGAGGCGACCCAGTCATGAGTGCGAGTGTGACGAGCGGAAGACGTACACGATGGTGGAGGCATCGGATTGCCTTTCATCTTTCGGACAGCGTCATGGACGATGTCTTGGACTTCACTGCGGGTGACGCTGCGGCCCCTTCGGGAGAAATTGGACGAGAGGTCCAAGGGAGAATTACGGGCAGGCGAGCAATAGTTGCTTCACGATAGTTGTCCTTTGCAAGTTGTAAGTCATAACGAAGGGAGGAGAGATCCATAGGTGCTACAGGTGGGGTGTGTTGACCAGCCTGAAGAGGAGACTCCGAAAAGGCGTTTTCAACAGCGATGGGAGCATCAGTGAATGACGCTGGAAGGATAGGTCTGGCGGCAGCAAGGTCGAGGGAGGAAACCCAGCGGTTGCCAAGGGCGAAAGGAGTAAGAGCACGAGGGAGAGCAGCCAATGAAGCGGGAGCTTCAGGAGCGGCGGCCATCTTCAGTAGAATCCAAATTCTGTGCGAAAGGCAGGGAACCTCGAAGCGAGGTGGCGTGTAGACACCTCTGGAGGAAAATGAATGCCGAAAGGGTCCACACTCTCGCTTTTATAAGGGAGGACTGCGCCGCACATGCGCAGTGGGACATGCAAGCAGGCGCCTGCACATCGGAAGAAATCTCCAGGGGAACATCACATTGGGGACAATGTTATGCTAAATTAACAGGTTAATATGTTTTGCCAATAAAGAAAATAAAATTCCACCCTCACAGATTTCTTAAGAAAAACGGCTCAACTTTCTTTTTTCAAGTGGCCTAAAGTCAGTTTTTTCTTTTAACTTCTTAACTGTTGATCAGATCGAAATACACAGAATACAAGTCTGACACAGAATTAAATTTTCTTACGGAAAGGTCCTATACAATTTTGGCATAAAGTTAACTCTTAGGGTCCAAATTTGGCATTTTGTGATGTTGTGATGTGATGTTGTCAAGACCTACACAAGGAAGTTGCTATTACTCCGGTGGGATGATCCATACCAACGTCGGTTCAGCGTCATAATGCTAGGCAAGGGAGACCTTCCCGGGTATGAGCACGACCCAGAGCACGTTGTTGTGCAAGGAAAAGATGGTTTTCACAGCACAGCCAGACCTAGGGTACGAGAGTGGCGCACAGCAGAGCGACTGTAAGTAGTTGTGAATGACGAACGACCGCTATGAAACTTGGAAAGAGAGCAGCGCACTCTTCTTCTTCTTTGGAAATGCTATGACTGACTTGCTGGTAGCAGGGCAAGAAGGTGAATCTCGGAGGCAATCAGGATTAGTTTGGCCGTCTGCGTGATGATACGTTGGTGAAGGCGATTTGCTTCTAATGTTAGACGTTCATTTGTGGTGTGAAGGAGAGTAACTTGCGACACCAGAGTGGTGTTGGCCACGCAGAGACCGTCAAGATTTCACTGAGAGCAAGTGAGCCGCAGTCCAAACAGTCGCAGTGTTATGGTCCAAGCGGTGAGAGAGTGAAGGGAAGACAAACTCGGGCTGTAGGACCCGTGAAGATAGATGCGGTCGTACAACCGCAGGTAACACCTCAGCGACTGTAGATGAAGATGGCTAACGTAGCAATCGTTTCTAGCACCCTTAAAATCCTCAGATGGCGAGGGCGTTGTGGCCGCCTGGGGCAAGCAACGTAAAACCGTTGAGAAAGAAGGGACCGCAGTAGCTCGGATCACGGTATTTTAACCCCTCACTGAAAGTCCATGATGGCTGGGTGGGTGCTTAAGGTGAACCACTCAAATGGGTGGTCGCAAGTAGGCCGACGCAACTGCTGAGGACCGACAAAAACCGTCCGAATCGTCAGGTGGCTCTGGTCGCATGGGCGAACCGTTTCAACAAACGGAAGGAAGTGTCGGCAGTTCGTAAGGTGAGACAATGTAGAGTACCTGGAGTTGGCGGTGGGTTGCTTAATAAAGCATCACGGATATGCTTTTCAGCCAGTTGCTTCTTGCTGAGTGAAGATTTCCGTTGCACTTTTAGAATGTTTGCCCAAAATCATGGAGAAATCAATTTGCAAATTGAACATGGTTTCCTGTAGTAACCGCATTATCTATGGCGAGCACATGCGAAACGAGGGTCCTTTCGATTGTGGTGGGCCACAATTCCTACACAGTGACTATCTTTCAATTGATTCGAGTCGGACCTGGGTTAGATTTCCTGTAAGTGTGGTTGTTGCAGATGGTGTTGACGATGCTTGGATCTGGCCACCACGAATTCTTGCCATCGTGAAAGAAATGATGTGAGTGTTGTGCAGGAGAAACAATGTTACAAAACGAGAGACGCAGGGATTTTCCCGCCGTCCGTGCCCGGAGCATTCTGGGAGGGGCTGGTTTTCGGTGGCCTTGAAATGACATGAGAAGAGGGTGGTGGTGGTATGGAGCCTGCTTCGAAGGCCGTTGAGCCGTGTGGAGGGCTGGGGTTCTCGTGACTTGATGATTGTTGTGGTTGTGGAGAGACGGCGCCATGTGAAAGCCAAGTCATGGATGAAACGGAGCTCTTGACTGCCGGGTGGTGATGATGGAGCGAAGTTTGAAACTTCCTAGGCATATGATGGTTTTATAGTTGCGAAAGGGATGAAGGGTTATTGTTGGGTGAAAGTCTGAACATTTGCAGATGGAGTGAATGGCAGGTTAGGATTGAGATGAAGTTTTGACGTCGACAACTTGAGATGAGGCGAGGCGGATGGTGGTGACCACCGTTACTGAGTGGTGGATTGGAAGGATCTCCTCCTGTGGAGTGGAGCAATGTGATTGACGGTGAGGACAGCTGTTGCTTGTGGTGATTTCAGGTTGATTGTCGAAGAAAGAGTGCGTTGGTAAAGTGAAGCTGTGGATGATGTGTGTTGTCAGTTGGTTAAACACGAGGGTCGTGAAGACCGAAGTCAGATTAGCTGAAGCTGAGCATCATCCCGGGAATTCAGCCGAGGCAAGTGGATCCATGGGGATGGTGTTGTTAGTTGGGATTAAAGTTGATTTCAACAATGGGCTGAGAAGGACGACCAGTTGTAAACCATAACGGTGAAAGGGGGACGATGGTGTTGAAAGTTGCAACGTTAGTCAGGGTAGTTAACGCTAGCCAGTGATGAATGGCGCGTGTGGCGAAGGACGGTGGTCCGAGGGCTGTCAGCACAGTGTGTGGATGTAGAAGGACAGTCAAGGAGAGCAGTGACAAGCTGCAGGCTTGGAGGAATGTTGACGGCAGCAAGAGAGATGTGGATTGTGGTCGGCGAAGGATGGCTGTCTGGGAGAGTTTCAAACAGCAGGCAGCAAAGAACGGAAGCCTGAAGAGTTTCCAGCGGCTGGTGGTGAAGTATGACAGTCTGAAGGAGTTGCGGGTTGTAGTCGGCAAGGAACGCTTGTCAGGAAGAGGTTCAATTGTTGGTGGTGAAGGACGGTGCGTGAAGGACTCCTAGTGGCGGGAGGCGAAGCAACGTAGCCTCTATTGAGGCGATTATTTGGAGCTGAGAGTGAGGGACGATGGTGTTGATTGTTGACAGATGGCGAAGGATGAGCGTCAATAGAAGCTGGAAGCGACGGTCAGTGAGGGACAGCGTGAGGAGCGTGAAAAGACGGTCCAAGGAGCAGCGGTGATTCAGTCGGGGCGACTGTCTGGAGTCTTTAACGAAAGGCAGACAGCGATGGGCGATAGGCTTGAAGAGCTACAAGTGAGGCGATGGTCTTGAAAAGCAGCAACTTTGATCGACGATGGCTGGAAGAAGACAAAAAACAACATTCAGAGAAGCTGCAAGCGACGGTCAGGGGGATAACAGGCATTGAAACCCAAAGTGCTGGTGGCTGTAAGAAGTCATGAGGTTCAAAGAGAAGAAGCAGATTGCAGCGGGCGATGGAATTTGGCAGAAGGCGGCTAGGTGGCACCAGAGAGATGGAAGGCCGAGAACGGTGAGAGGACGTACGAGAGAAACTTGTTTTTATGAGGAAGGCAGATAATGAGGAGAAAAACGAATCCAATGACAAATAAAGTATAATCTGGGAGTGGGCGTTGATTCGTGTGACGTTGTTGGGATACAATTCAGCGATTTCGACTAGAGGCTACGAGCAGTATATGAGGGACGGTAGGCATGAGTGATGGGTGTAGTCTGGGAAAGGGTGTCGTAGGCAGAAAATCCAGTCAGTTGGCGATGATATGGCTTGTTGGTGATGTTGGTGATTGTGGTTACAGCATGTACGCGTCGGCAGGCGGTTGGTCGAAATTGGCCGGCCGAGTAGCAGACAGACGGCAAAGGTTATCCAACGACGGGAGTCGAGGAGTGGTTGCAAGGGGTGAAGCACAGACGGGCGTGATGTGATGGGAATTCTGCGATGAATGTGATAATAGGTCCAGGGGAGCATTATTTGGTGAAGGGCAGATATTCTGCATGTGAGGCTTGGATTTCATTTGCTTTGATGTCTTGATGCGATAAGAGGATGAAGTGGAAGGTTGACTACAAGGAATCGGCGAAGCCGAAGGTGAGATGGGGCAAAGCAGTGGGTGATGGAGGTGACGGCGACTGGCTTGCCAAGACGTTAGGGTCAACCCGTGGATGGATAGTGTGCAAAGGATAAGCTCTGCTGGGCGCAGAGTCCCCTTGCGAAGTCTTGGAGCGAGCCAAGGGCAAAGAGTGTTTTCTGCAGGTGACAGAATGAGCGGGTGAAGAAAACAAGCGCGTGACCGAACTGGTGCACACTGGAGGGAAAAAGGTGGTAGCATACCTCTGGTAGATGCTTTTACGAAGGAGTGTGTTGCACATACGCAATCGGGCTGCAGAACTGGGTGGATCTAAAGAACTTAGAAGCCTACTGGAAGAAAGCATCTTATTCTTTGGGAAAGAATGCATAAATTCACAAGTAATGTTAAGTTTCCGAACGGCAAGTAGAACCAATAGTTAACAGTCGTAGCAAAGTAAACACGCACAATTTCAAGAAAGAAGATATTCCAACAGGACATCTTGCAAATTTTCGATAGTCAGTTCGCTGGAGATGTAAAACCCAACCGACTATCGTTACCAGGATCACAAACATCAATGGAAAGTCCTCGTCAAGCAGACAAGTTTGAGACTGGCAGAGTTTTAGCGTCTTCCCATTTGATGTCATGCTGCCTCTGCAGGTATACCCATTCGAATTCCTGGCTATTCAACACACGTCTGAGACACGTGCTGATGAATATCCAGGGACCCTCTAATCCAGGAATACAATACTTGCTATGGGGAGAGTTCAGCAAAGTGCTTAGAGACAAGTGGTGCAACAACCCAATGAATACCAGAGGCCACGCCAACCGCCAACCGCCGTCTGTTTGTCGAGGATTTTCTGTTGACGTTTGTAAGCCTGACGAAGATACTGTAGTCAGCTGGGTTTCACATTTCTAGTGAACTGACTATCGAAAATTGGCTAGACATTGTCCTGTTGGAATATCTTGTTTCTTGAAATTGTGCATGTTTACTTTGCTACGATATCTTCCAACTTTCAAGGTAAATTTCATGACATTTTCAAAATCGTTACAGTATATAGACACAGTCCTAAAACAGGTACTGTACACAGATGACATGCAAATTTTGCCGTTTTTCCCTCCATGAAGAAATTCGGGAAAATTCTACATCAAGTTGTAAAGTTAGTCAAGACATTGTCCCAAAAACACTCATGACTTTAGTTTTTTGTTTCTTTGCTTATTTCTTTGATTGGTAAATACATCAAAATACCAGGGCCCCCTGGTTGATTTTTGTTTCTATTGACCACACGAAAACACATTACCTGTAGTTTATGCATTTCCCTCTCACTGCTGACTTTCCCTAGAGAAGATTTGTTGGCTTCCCTGCCAGTCTTGTAGCTCTGCCTTCTGCGCATGCACGGCGCAGGCCTCGTATAAAAGCATCCGATCCAGACCATGCTTTATCTTTCTTTCCTCAGTCGTAACCATGGTAACTCCGAGGGGAGTCGTGACGGGTAAAGGTAATGAATGTTTTCGGTGTAGGCAATAAAAAAACAAATACCAGCCCTGGTATTTTTATGTTTGTAGAGTAGACGAAAAGACAATTTTGCCGGCCCTCATGACGGCCGGCTAAAAATTGTTTTTTGTTAGGAGAATATTTAACCTGTTAATTTTTGCATTACCATTCCTCGAATGCTTGTTTTCCTGGAGTTTTTCAGTGCTGCGTAGCTGCCGGTCCGGTACAGTGGCGTAACTACAATGAGGCAGAGGAGGCAGCCGCCTCCGGGCCCACCGACTTTGGGGGCCCCCTTACTGGCCTCAATTCAAAATTGTTTTGTAACCGCAAAATATCAGAAGTTATTGCTATAGTTTCGTGAAAAACAAGTTAGTCGGCTTGCGCTGCAAAAACTTTATAGTTTTATTTTTTATGAAGAAGGGTATGGGGG